>JBAMJV010009015.1:0-96975 GCA_037951105.1 Echinarachnius parma | reverse complement strand
CTATGTTGATTATTGTGCGTTATGGGAAGCATAAAGCGCTGTAGATTGGGCGTACATTCCCTGCATTCCGCAGTGTGTCAAAAGTCACATACTTTTTCTATGTGTAAATGTCAGTCATTGGGCGGTATCTGACAATGACTCCCTGCTGGATATCAAGTACAAAATCATGTATATTTCATGAAAAAGACTGTTCTTTTGAAATCCCATGAAATTTGTTCAAAGCATTTAGAATACCAGTAATATTTGCAAAATGATTTTGAGAGGAAAAATGTGTGAGGTTGGTTTGATGTATGGACAAAATAAGGTTCCATGACATGAATAGCTGTAGCTCCCTGTGACAGTTTCTTGGTTAATAATTTGTCATAAACCAACAAATATTTCTAACTCTACAAACACCCTAAGCCTATTCGTGATCCTATGTACCCCAACCCTACATGAACTTTCACTAAAATAATATCATATTTATATTTCTAAAATGTATTTATTGGTATAAATCTCAAACTGACCAGCAGCAAGGTTGTAAGGATCATTGTACAATGCATCAATACATACCATATAATATAATATAATTTAATGCAATTTTATTATTGAATTAGTGTAGTAACATGTGTAATATGTTACATTCAACAATGGGGTACAATTAATCAACAATGACACTATATAATTATACAGGTAATATTATGTAATTACCATGCAAAATTGCAAATCATTAAATGTCTTAATTGTAAATTTGAACAATTGTCCTAGGAGTAAATGTTACGCCACTACATTAGGAATCTACATAAATGTGACTAATATATAATAAAGAATCATTGGCAATGGAACCAGTGTATCATCACTGATTCATCTTCATTTTTTTTCCTGCTGGTCAGAAAAAATTCAAATTCAAGTTAAACAAACTTTTGTTTTCATCCCGTAATTATAAACTAATGGAGGCTACATTATACTTCTGTATGTCAATTATTGTTCAATTTATTTCTGTGTATGGGAAGTGCTCTAAATTAGTACAGGCCCACTGGCCGATCGAGGGCCACAAAAAAAAAATAGCTTCAGGTCACCACAATTCATTGATGCTAATTTCCACTGACGCACAAATGGTCAATCAAATATAAAATCATTTTAAACATGTTTTTTGTTTTGTTTGGGGGCACCAGATTGATGTTTCTGGTCACTAGAATTGGAAAAAACCTTGTTTGACTTGCCTGTCTGAACATTGCTAGCATGCTATAAGTATAATATATACCTTCGTAAATTAGAACAATTGTCTTAGGAGTAAATGTTGTGTACTCGGTGAGACCAAGTACATGTACATATGCATCTCACATACTATATTAGGAACCCACATAAATGTGACTAATATATAATAAAGAAATGTTGGCAATCGATCCAGTGTATCATCACTGATTCATCTGCATTTTTGTTCTGCTGGTTGGAAAACTTCAAGTTAACTTCAATTTAAATTCAAGTTAAACAAACTTTTGTTATTATTCCATAATTGTTATCTTTGTTGGAGGCTGCATTGTACTACTGTATGTCAATTATTGTTAAGTTTTATTTCTGTGTATGGGAAGTGCTAAAAATAAGTACATAAATAAGTAATATATATTTAAGAAATGTTGGCAATCGAACAGTGTATCATCACTGATTCATCTGAATTTTTTTTCTGCTGGTCGGAAAAAATTCAAATTCAAGTTTAATTCAAACTTTTGCTATTATTCCATAGTTGTAAACTTTGATGGAGGCTACATTATACTTCTGTATGTCAATTATTGTTCAATTTATTTCTGTGTATGGGAAAGTGCTCAAAACTAGTACAGGCATACTGTCCCAGGGCCACTAAAAAATAGCTTCAGGCCACCACAATTCATTGATTCTAATTTCCACTGACCCAAAAGGGCAATCAAATATAACATCATTCTAAAGATGTTTTTTTGTTTTGTTTGGGGCACCAGATTGATGTTTCGGGTCACACAACTATGATTTGAAAAATCTTGTTTTACTTGCCTGACTGAGCATTGCTAGCATGCTATATTCCTTCCTAAATTAGAACAATTGTCTAAGGAGTAAATGTTGTGCACTCAGTGAAACTAATATGCATCTCACATACTACATTTAGAACGCACATAAATGTGACTAATATATAATAAAGAATTGTTGGTAATCGAACCAGTGTATCATCACTGATTCATCTTCATTTTTGTTCTGCAGGTCGGAAAACTTCAAGTTAACTTTAATTTAAATTCAAGTTAAACAAACTTTTGTTATTATTCCATAATTGTTAACTTCGATGGAGGCCCACATTGGACTTTTGTATGTCAAGTATTGTTCTTTTTTTTTTTGGTATGGGCAGTGCTCAAAATTACCACAGGCCCAGTGGCCCATGGCCACTAAAAAATAGCTCTGGGCCACCACAATTCATTGATGCTAATTTCCACGGACCCAAATGTTCATTCAAATTGAACATAGCTTTAAGATGTTTTTCTTTGTTTGGGGGCACCAGATTCATGTTTCGGGTCACTAGACTTTGCAAATCTTGTTTTTGCTAGTATGCTTTTAAAAAAAACCTTCGTAAATTAGAAAAATTGTCTTAGGAGTAAATGTTGTGCATTTGGAACCCACATAAATGTGACTAATATATAATAAAGAATATTGTTGGCAATCAAACCAGTGTATCGTCACTGATTCATCTTCACGTTTTTTTTTCGCTGGTCGGAAAAAATTCAACTTCAAGTTGAACAAACTTTTGTTATTATTTCATAATTTTAAACTTTGATGGGGGCTACATTTACTAATGTCTATTCTTGGCTTATTGTTGTGTGTGCATATGACACATGTTACATTGTGAACCCACACACGTGTGATTCTTAGCAAAGACATGTTTGCAATCAAACCTGTCATAAAATGTCAAGTAGAATAAAAGATATATATGTGGGAGTCAATTTATTATTCCCAGTACTAATTACCTTGTCAATACACCCACAAATGTAATTTGAGATTTGGGTAAAAGAAAGCTGTAGTAACACATGGTCATTATGACATACATTATATTCACCTGACGGATATGATAGCGTTTTGTATTGAAAGGGAACAGTCCTCATATATTTTATCTCTTTATACCATTTTCCTGATCCAGCTGATAATTCTTAGTTTTCTTGAAAATTGATTTGTAGGTGACTAACTGGTGTGGAATTTTCAACGAAGTGATGGGGAGAAAATTCTTTACT
Organism: Echinarachnius parma; assembly: GCA_037951105.1. Taxonomy (NCBI): domain Eukaryota; kingdom Metazoa; phylum Echinodermata; class Echinoidea; order Clypeasteroida; family Echinarachniidae; genus Echinarachnius; species Echinarachnius parma. The sequence continues at coordinate 93,751 of JBAMJV010009015.1, read as the reverse complement.
TTGAACTTTTGCACGCGCATACGCGCAAGACTGTATAAATGTGCACTGTGTAAATGGTTTTTTAGTTGCTATGGTGGTGTCCTTCTTTGTGCACCATGTACGCGCCAGGGAAATAATTCATTTCATATTTAGGGGGCTACTTTTTTCATCTGATTAATATCACAAAAATATTTTGGATAATACCTTATGGTAATTTTAGGGGCTACCTACTGATTTCAGGGTGCTATTTTGAAAATTAGGGGGCAAAATCGCCCTCAGCCCCCGTGTATTTCCTACCCTGGTACGCGCTCTTAGACCGCGCAATCGTGGACAATCATATTTTAATTTCAAATTACATTAAATATGAATATTCAGGAGAAGTGCTCAGAAAAACTGTTTTTTCTGTGATTATTTAGAAATACACTATGAATGATTCAAAATTATCATTAATTTATCCTCATGAATAAATTATTATTTAGATAGCGAAATGTAGGATCTCTGCACTGGTTCTGTGTTGAGCGGAATAGAGCCAGTGATATACGCTACGCTCGAGTGCCAGCATGAATGATTGAATTAGCCGTCTCTTCGCACAACAAGAAATGTATATTGATATTCCCATCAAAACACCAAACCCACAATTTTGTATGCCATGTCCTGAATGGGTTAAAGTGTATGTGAAATTCTATACGAATGTGAAGGATGGATCTAGCCAAGTTATTTTAATAGTGAGTGGGTAGATGCAGATATTTTAATAGTGGGAAGGGTGTCGTTGTACGTGTACAGTGTACATAGAGGTGGAGTAATTTCCCAGTGTTTGCTAAACTCTTTCGAAACGGAAGAAACAACAATTGGGGGAAGGAGGAATTACTATCATTGAAGAAACTGTGATGAATGAATATTGATTCAATTTCTGGTAGGAGTAGCGCCAGAGACACCATATTGGGTAAACGGGTGAAGGTAGGGAATTGTGGGAGCTACATGTTGGGACGGAGTAAACATTGAAAGTGGGTCACAATTGTATAAACTTCCTCGAAAAGTTGGGTGTTAGAAAAGTTCAGTGTTTAGATTCACTTGTGCTCGGCATAATTAAGGTGACGAGATATTTTTATTCAAAGAAAAAATGAGTCATTGTAACAAAGCGTAATGACTTGCCCACATTCAGTAGCGAATTGTCTCTAATGTCAATTTCAACCTTAAAAAATATACCATGAAGAGTGAAATGTACGTATAATTGTTGCCCACGCAAAGTGCTCAACTGGTTACGTGTGATTACTTATTCATCAGAAGAGATAGTAATGTTGCTTGTTTTTTTTCTTTTTTTTTCTAATAACTATAATTTCTCATGTGCTTTGTGCACTTTATTATATTAGTTTATATAATGGGGTAATTTCATAATATTCGGAATATGTGTATTGTAAGTTTGATTTATACATGTAGGTTCATTTTGTTGCTATTGTAATTTTTTGTAATGAATTTAATAGTAATTGTGAAGTGCTTAGGTTTTTCCCCTTCATATTATGCTCGATATAAATATAACTTTTTATTAGTTTTTATTATTAAATGTATAATTCTTCATCTTAGACAGAAAGCTATTGCATGAAAATGTGTATTTGTTAGTTCCCTCTCTTCGTTTGGTGCTATATTTTGCACTGTGTCAAAACGTATAGTTAGTGATATTATAATTCCATACTATTGTGATAACATGATGAGTGGCTGGAGTTTTTTTTTCTTGGTACACCCACACAATAAAACATTATCCTGGTACCTATGGTACATCTTCTATACCAGAATAGTGAATGCATTGAAACTTCAACCTACAGCTTTTACTTAACGATGTTTAGTTCCCTTTTCTTAGAAATGTGTTACTTGATCTAACTCTAAGTGCCCCATTTTTGTGCAGTTACCATTTACTATTGACATAGTAATATTATTATATGCTTTCAAAGCATAACAAAATAACAGTAATTAAAAGGGGAAGTACATTGTTTGAGAATTCACTGGAAAATTTAAAAAAAGGTACCTAGTTTATTATTATTCATTCATTTGTTTTTGTTTAATTATTTATTTTTGTATGGGGGGGGGGTGGGGGGGGGGGGGGGAGGGGTACTTTACAGCTCTTGTCTAGATATTAACCCGTTCAGGACTGATTGATTTTCCTATAACATGCAATCTCCATCTAGACCAAAGCCAGATTATTTTTGGGAGAAGTCCAACTTTTGCTTATTATCAAATTTATGGCGGCTCTTTTAAAGTTTTCAGTTGAATTTTGGGGATGTATGTTGTTGTTTTTTGTGGGGTAGTTAAATGGCACTGAGCCCCTATTATGTGTTTTTGACACCGTCTGTAAAATTGTTGACATCTAGCTGAGAAGTGCGCATAAAGTTAAACAAAAATACTAAGGGGCTTAGGGCGGTGTACAGTAGACAGAAATACCCGCCTCTTCATGGGATTTATTATATATCAGATTTGTTATAGTATCCCATTACGAGACGGTAATCTGAAGTGTTCGCGCTGTGTGGGAGTAAATCTGCCATAGACCCTGTGGTTAAGGCGGCTATTTAAAGGGGTATTCCGGGCCTGATAAAACCATTCGTTATTTGAATAAGCAGAACAAGAGGAATAATTGGTGAAAAATTTGATCAAAATCGGACAAGAAACACGGGAGTTATACCTATTTGAACATCATGTAGTAATGAGCGATGGTTTCAAAATTGCCGCCATATGCAACATCATTCATGAGCAACTCGCCATGGCTTTAGTACATGAAAATACACTTATTTCTCATTTTCGTTGCTAAAAAATAAATTTTCTCTGCTTGTTTTCACAAATTCATAGAAGAATATCGATGGGCCAACCTCATTGTAATTTGTAAGCTCATACATTTGCTTTGTTATGAAGAAAATCTAAATTTTGTAAAATTTCCATGTAGAAGTCATAATGGCTGCAGCTCGCAAGTGACGTCACGATCTAGAGCAATTGCGAACCATACTAATAATCGGAGCAAAGTTCATCCTGTCATAACTTTTTTATTGCTCTACCGTTTTGGCTCAGATTTTCGATCATGATTCTTCATATGCACCTCATTTTATAGCAAACATCACATTTCTGGGGTGGAATTCCCCTTTAAGCCGGACACAATGAATGGGAGACACGCGCCGCGCGTCGGACGAAATCTGCACGAAATTTGCGATATCTTCGTCTTGCTTTGAAACATATGGTATTATATTTTAAACTTGATACATACAGTTAATCAATTTTATGCAAAATATAGAAAAAAGTCAGATATTGGGAACTTATTGACTCGATGTTATCAATTGTCACAAGCCGATTTGAAGCAATTTTAGTTAGCGAGCGCGCATCAATGAACGCCGTACTAAGAGTCGCCCGCGTACGATTATCCTTATACACACGACTTCCCCTCTATACTTCGGTTGTTAAATACCTGCGATCTGATCGTCAAGCTAGCGGAGTATTTATAATGAACAATTTTTCGGTCTAAGGGCGATGTAGCCCCTGAAAATGAAAAAAAAGCCCCTCCCCCCCAAAAAAAAACTCATTAAAGAGCCCCTTTAAATTTTTCATAGAGATCTGTGTAGAACAAGTTTCGAAATTCTTTAAAATGTTAATTTTCCCTGGTATGTACTGTATATGTATGGGCATGTATGACTCTTTTGGACGTGAAAAAATAGCAGGTTTCATGGAAAATTGTCTCGGGCAAAAGGTTGAAGTTCTAAGAAAATACTAGCCTATGTTTGTGTGCCCATTTTAAAAAAAGGTTCTCTGAAACATCTATATCAGAATTTGTAAGAAAGCACCCGCCTCACCCCCAATGCAGACTAAATGTCTTGCTGAAGGAGATAGATACAGGGGGAATTGATTGGAAGTCAAGGGCCTACCTGATCGTGTGTGCCACAACACCTCCTTTAAATGATAATATTCCCTTTAAAAGTCTGATGCTGTTAACAGGTAGTCGTCTCACAGTCTACAAGATTAGCTCATCCTAAAGGTTGGGGGTCAGTACTGAAACCTAAAGCCACTTATACAGACAGGCAGGAGACATGGGCAAGACATTTATACAATAAACAGAGCATGGTGTTATACTGTGACGTTACGCCAAGTTTTGTGCAAATGTGAGGAAAATGTATACAACAAATAGAGCTTGATGTAATACTGTTACGTTATGCTAAGTGTTGGGCAAAGTGGAGAATATTCTTACATTAAAGGGATCTAGTAACTTTGTTGACATGTGCAAAAAGTGATGAGTGTTTGATACAATGTATATTGTTGTTATCTGATATATCCACTGAGTAATATGTGAACATTTTGTGTTAAATGGATGTTATATGGCCGAGTAATGAGCAAAAATGCAAAGTGATATTCCCTAACTTATTGCACTGAGTTTGTACATGGTTACGACTATCCAGTGGATAGTTTAATATCTGAACACTTCAATCTTAAATATCTTTCTAACAAAAGGGAAATTCAAAAAACCAAACCCTGTTCCATGCTTCTATTGACTATTGTTGATACAAATACAGCAAGGTATGAGAGAAACCACTAGAGTTCCAAGTAAGTTTTGAGGATTTGGACAATGTTACTACATGGATCCCTTTAAATGAAATAGAGCATGGTGGAATACTCTGATGTTATGCTAAGTGTCGGGCAAATGAAATGGAGCATGGTGTAATACTGTGACATTATGCGTAGTGTTGTGCAAATGTGAGGAATATTTATACAACAAATAGAGCATGGCGGAATATTGTGACGTTATGCTAAGTGTTGGGCAAATGTGTAGAATATTGTGGAATACACTAGTTGGAACTATATACTTTTCACATGCATCATTGTAAGTATGTACATGATAAAAACATGCTCAGCTCTCATGACATACACGTACATAAACATGAAGCGTTGTTTATAAAAGACGGTGTATATAATGCTCCATGTTTTAGCAGGAGTGCTTACCGTTATCTACATGTATGTCACTTGATATGAGTAAACCATCAAACATGTCATGAATGATAAAGCATTCACTTATTAAATGCAAACACCAGTTATTTGCCTTACATTAAATTATCATTTAACTATGCCAGCTTATACTGTTATGTGCCTAGCACGGATAATACAAATAATGGTGGCTACTTACAGTATATAGCGCATGTTAAATGTGTATATCCCTATCCCACATTATAAATCATGCACTGACGTAAATTTATGCATGAAGCCATATATAATAAAACATAATATATGCTTTTAGAATAATAGAAACCATAAAAAGCATTCAGTAATAGTCAAACATAAGATCTCGTGAACAACCTAATGTTGTAATAATCATTTAATTATAATCGTATAATTATATGAGCATTGCGTCAATCATTCTGGTTTATTACAAGATTCAATTGTAAGAGGGTTGTGCACTTTGCAACATAATGCTATGTCAGGGCTCGGCTCTAGCACTCGATGCTAGCACTTGCCCTATTGTCCAGGGCAAGTAAAAATGTATGTCAGGCCAGTCAAATTTGATAAATGGTTAGTCTGGTTGCATGATCGGGCAAATAGATTATTGGTCAATTGCAAGGAAAAAAGGGTCCTTTCCTTTCGTATGTACATCTCATCTCGAGCGCAAGTAAATTTTCTGTCTGGGAAAGTTACATTTGAAAATGTATGACTTTACTTAGCTGAACAGAGCAAAAAGTTAGTGTGGAGGCTTGGCTATGAACCAGGATTGTATTTACATACACGATGTGTAATATGATACACACTAAATATTAAATTTTGAAGCAATTTATAATGTCAGAAATTTGATATCAAGTTCTCCACTGGAGCTTTAAAGGGATCTAGTAACTGCAGTGAAATATGTGGCAGTGACCACCTGTCTATAACATCTTACATTTACCTGTCTATAGTGTTCACCAGAAAAAAAATGTAATGAAACCTGTGTGTAGAGGTCACCTGTCTTCAGTGGCCACTGTTTTTGTTTCCCATCTATCATATGATACAAAGGTTTGACTGTACGTTGTCACATGCGATACTAACATAAATATTGTTGATAAAGTGTTTATATGTCAACTGAGTGTAATATGATGTAGTAAGCCCCCCAAATCCTCCAAAAGAGCTCCCCATAAAATCATAAAATAGCCCCCATGAATTTACGTACAGTTCAAAGCAAAACAACTTAGGAGTGATATTTTCATGCAGGGTAGCTTGAACGTACGAAATGAATTGTAATTGTTTCCCCTGGTTATCCTATCCCTTTAAACTGTGTTTTATCCTCTAGCAATCATCATGTATCAGCTGTAGTCGAGCAATAGAAATGACAGCTTTCTGTCAGTGCTATAAAATCACAACAAACCACCTCCCCCTCTAGTCTTGATCCAATGCTACTCTACTTAATACCCTAAGTACTTTTGAACCCTGTTCTAGTGACCACCTGTCTTGTGTTAAAAAATAAGGCTAAGATAGCACAATTAGAGCATCTAGAACCCTAGAGCTGGACCCCGGCGCATAAGGACTTCGCGCTCGTGATGTCGCGCTTTGCGATGCGCGCTTTGCGTTCATGATGTCCGCTTCGCTCACATGAGAGTAAGATTTTTTTCAAATTTTCAAATGTTGGCAGGTATGTGTAGGGCGCAATAAACATGACAGCTTTCTGTCCTAGAACGCAGTTAACATGTAAATGTATAGTCTATAAAGACCACCTGCTCATAAAGGCACCTTGCAGTTCCTTATGCAGTCTTTGTAGACAGGTTTGATTTTATTTCTCAATCTACACCAACACGTACAAATAATTGCCTCGAAGAGATGCAAATTCTTGAATGAAGACTAATGACGTAGACTGGAACGATCATAATATCACACCTTGAGCTTGTTTGCTGCTGAACTGAATTAATAAGGTGTGCATCATGGTATCACAGCCGGTTATTTATAGGTTTTTGCAAACTGAAAAACAAAGATAAAAAAGGATAACGTTCCCAGTAGATGGTTAGATCTAGAATCTATTGATTGCTGAGATCATTGTGAAATTCTATATCTAGCTTGGGATTGATAATAAGATCACACCTTTTCTGAGTTGTTCTCATTTTAGTGATCTTTGTGGCTTAAATTAGACCTAGAATCTGTTGATTGGTAAGATCTATTGATTGCCGAGATCATTGTGAAATTCTATATCTAGCTTGGGATTGATAATAAGATCACACCTTTTCTGAGTTGTTCTCATTTTAGTGATCTTTGTGGCTTAAATTAGACCTAGAATCTGTTGATTGGTAAGATCATTGTGCAATTGTATATATGCAGGGCTCGACACTCGCACTGGCCCGCTGGTCCAGGGCCAGTAAAATTGCACTTCGGGCCAGCAAAAATGTATAAAAGTCATATTGTGGTGGCACAATCGGGCAAGCACATTTTCAACCTGACATTGACAAAATTAGAAAAATCTTATTTTCTTCCGTGTCTTGCCTCATCTATAATCACAGGTTTGATCAGGAAAGAGTGATATTTTGAAAAGTAGAAAGTTTACTCATGAAATAACATAATATTTGGGCTAGTAAATTTTTCTTTCGGGCCACCAGAATAGGGGAAGAAAATTTTTCACTGGCCCGACCAGGCCACTGACAAAAAAGGTAAGTGTGGAGCTTTGATATCGGCTTGGATTGATCAAAAGACTACACTTATCTGATTTGTATCCATTTTTATGCTCTTTATGGCTTGTAACAAATCTGTTATCTGTGGATTGGTATGATAATTTAGAAATTATATTCAGGACTGGATTGATCAAAAGATCACTTTTTGTATTTGTTTCCATTTCAATGCCCTTTGTGGCTTATGCAATGTATGAGATCTACATGTAGAATTCATTGATCACTAAGTCTGATCATTGTGAATTTATACATATTTTTCATATACATGAAGGTTGGGATTGATCAAAATATCACCCCTTTTTTCTGACTTGCTGATCTGTACATCACGTGCGGGTTGATTGTGACTGATTGTCTAATGACCGGGCTAATAATAACGGGCTTAGAGATGATTATCAATCATTATATTGCAAAAGGCACTATATATATATATTGAGACGTCATTATTATAATTATAATAATTATTATTACGAAATACTGTAAGGTATGGAAATCACTGTCCGTAATCAGTTATTTATAGGTCTCTAGTCATCAGAACAACAACAAACCTGTCTCAATGACAACCTGTCTATTGGCCACCAACATAATCAAGGAAAGCATACAGTACAATTACACGTGTAGAGCTCTTCATGTGTTCTATTTTGCAAAACTATCAATATCATGTGTATTAAAATTTGCCTTTTACATTTGCATGGCTACAGGTCTGTTTGTAAGTTTAAATTGTTTTTGTCATATGCAGCGTTTAGTGTCTTTCCATGAAACCATACTTACTATATATTTGCTTGGTAACTGACAAATATTGTAAAGAAATAGTGCAAAATGGAGAAAAGATTCAATAAAACCAGTTAATAATCGTACAAAGCAAACAGTATACATTGCAACTGGTACCAGTTAGTTTGAGTGAATCAATATATTCTTACTATGTACATCAAAAGTTAATTAAATCAAAACTCTGCGACAACATTTGTTTTAATCTTACCATATATATTGGGGCTCCAAACTAAAACAGTTTGCTGGTTGCCCAGACGGGGCTGTGAAATAATTTCTTCCCTTTTTCTGGTGGCCCCCAAAGAAAATTTATTTGCCCCCAAATTAAATTTTATGAGTAAACTGGTTACTAATATTCAAAATAACACTCTTTCGTCATTAATCCTGTGATTATAGATGAAGCATGACATGTAAGGAAAACAATATCTTCTCCCTTTTTCAATGTCAAGTTGAAAATCTGCTTGCCCAATTGGGCTACCTAAATATGACGTATATAGATTTTTGCTGGCCCCAAGTGCAACTTCACTGGCCCCGGGGCCAGCAGGCCAGTTTGAGTGTCGAGCCCTGTATTATACACCAGATGAACTTTTCTTAAGTGTAAAATGGTACAATGCTTTCACTATACAAACATTTCTAGTGTACAACCGAAAGGAATGTGCATTGGGTTTGCTTTTCAAAGAAATTTACTCATCATCTCATCTCATATTGTTATATCAAACCACACCTACGCATGTCTACACTGCAGTGCATAATGTACATTTGTACAGGAAATTATCGCTTCACACTATCAACAGCGGAGTGCATCTTCACACCAGAAATATATATTTGCCTCATCTCATAAAGCAAACCAAGATGAACCCTGTGATTTCCCTAGGGTTCTGTTTGGCCTGCACTTTCAGGTGGGGGGGGGGGGGGGGGGGGGGGGGGGGGGCGTAAGGGAGCAGAGTTGTTATACGTGAATCGTTAAAGCAGAATCATTCTGATAGGGCAGTTTTAAATGTAGGTCTGTATGCTTAAATCCTAGAACTTGCTTAACCATAAATATAACTGCGTACTGGTCCGAGGTTTGTAAATTTGCACAAAACATGCTGAAGAAATATTGGTAAAAATACAGGGTCACCCCCCCCCCCCCCCCCTCCCCCCCCCCACATCCAGAAAGAAAAAAATGGAATGGCGTACTTCCAATACCATGGCAACAAAACAACTGGATAGGGAAGTTTTTACATAGAAAGATAATACCCAAGATCAGCCATTATGGTTCTAAGGTAGTTTTCGTTTCGGATCAAATTTGATTGACCCAATGTTGGGGTTCAAATTATGTCCAATATCATGGCAGGAAAATTACCCCTTTTGCATATCATAGTGAAAAAAACATTGTTAGTGAGCATTTAATACATAAGTAGCCAGGAAATTGAATAATTAATGCACCTTTTCAAAGGGTGTTGACCATGGCCGGTGAATGGGGCAATTTAAAAAAAATGTTTAGTCAAATCCTACCTCTTAAATATCCCCTTTTATAATCCCCTTTAACTTTGTTGATGTGCGAAACCTGGCAAATGTATTCTGTGATCTGATTTGTTCACTGAGTGATGTGTAAAATCCCATGGTAAATGAATGTCATAAGACTGAGTAATGAGTGAAATTGCAAAGTGATATTTGCTAAACCATTGCTCTGACAGTTATAATTATCCAGTAGATAATTATAAATATAAACACTTCAATCATACATATCTTTATATCGGAAGAGGAATTTGGAAAACGGAAAGCTGTTCCATGCTTCTTTTGTTAATTAAATACAATGAGCCGAGGTATATGAGAAATAAGTAAGTTTTTAGGATTTTTAAAGATGAGACCACTATGTTGTAAATTAAAGAAAAATATCCCCCCATCACCAAACAGTCATGGATAAATGCAAACATACTTGACATTCAAAGGCTGGAAAAAATAACAACTACATGTAGACACAAGAGAAGAAAAGCACAAGGGTGATGGCATTTTCATAAGTCACTTTTTTATTTGTTTCTTTGTTCGAAGATGTAATCCGTTGCCTGCTTTTGTAGTACATATAATGGAAATCTACCCTTCAAAAAAAGGACAAAATTTTGAATGAAATGAACTTGAATAAACATCACTTTTGTCAAGGATCTAAATGCCATTTTCTTTGTTGTAACCATAGAAGTAAGTCTATGTTGTAACACACCTTAAAAACCTCTGCCCTTTGAAAATAGAAAATGGGTGAAATGAAATGAAATTGAGTAAATATCACTGTTGTTTGACTTCATGTTAAGTCATTGTTTGGTAGTATGTTGCGACCTTTCAGTCTGGTTCAAGGGTGTAAACTGTGAATTCTTTGTCTGTAAAATGCACCTTATAACCCTGTGCCCTTTCAAAATGGTAAATGGTTAAAATGGAATGAAATTGAATAAATATCACTATTTTTGAAGATCTATTAAGGCAATTGTCCATTTTTGTAATAATGCACCTCATAAAGGTCTGTCCTTTCAAAAATGGAAATGTTTTTAAACTAAAATAACATTAATTAACCCATTCTCGACTGACTGATTTTATTAAAACATGCATTCTCTATAGTCTACTGCCCAAGTATTTTCAGGACCAGTCTTGAAAGGATTGAATCTATCCTTTTTTCAACTTCATGTTAATTTTATGATCATAATATGTGATCTTTCAATCTGGTTCAAAGTTATAAAAACTGTACAGTCATTGTATGTTTGTTGAATGCACACACCACCTTATAACCTTCTGGCCTTTCAAACATGAAAGTGGTTTTAAATTGAGTGAATATCACCAAGGAAGCTTCTCATTGATATCACTATTGTTAAGTCATTGTATGATAATAAGATGTGACCTTTCAGTCTGTGGAGTGAAATAACAAGAGGGGAAGTCTCAGAGGTCTTGGGTCCAAGAGCTCATCCGTGACCCAGGACCAGCTCTAGTTCCACACTGATCTCAAGATCTGGGCCCCATCGCAGAAGGAGTTGCAATCGATTGTAAAGTAGCATTTAATTGCAAGTCAGAGCTTGTGAGTGTGACTAAATGCTAAAATCTGATTGGTTCAAATGTGCAAGTTGCAACAATCGATTGTAACTCTTTCTGCAACAGAGCCCTTCTTGGATAAACCTTTATGGGTGAATCAGTGAAGAGGGGATGTATGCTTGCCTCGTTCGTTTTCGTTTGAATTCTAGTGTTATTCTAGTACATTGAGATTGGTGAGTTAGCGCCAATGATTCTAGTTAACAGTGGTGATTAGGCTGGGTCGGTTTCGAGCTTCTTGGCCCTGGTCTTGATGTTAGTCAGAATACTAGGTAGAACAGGAAGGAGTGACAGACTACAATAAACAGGATCCTCTCAATTCAACAAAACATAGCCTTTCCAGCGATCCTACTTTAGTGACCCTGGGATCACTTTTCTTATGTTCCCCCAGGTAATTTCCTACATTGTCCTTCTTGTTTTTTCCATCAACTACATATGAACCAGTTGTTTTAAGACTATGATCTGTAATAATCTTAGCCATTGCAGGTCTTCAAATGATTTGTTCCTTTTGTAGATGATTTATAGTGAAATTTAAAGAAATGCATAGTCACGTGAAATCGGTCAGCTCAAATTTGATGAACGTACATTGTAACTCATTGAAATATGTAACAATCTAACAATTATTACTGTATAAAACAGTATTATGAGGTATTGAGAAAATGTAAAATGTGATTGATTAAAAATATAAGCATTATAGCATGACAATTATTCATAGTTTATAAAAACAGATTCCGACTACATGGAAAGTTTTTTTTTTTTTATGAGAAATACACTAAATTTAAGAATAATGTGCAATTAAATTTGCCATTATATCAATTTGTACATGTTGTATGTATCTTTAATATAGATTACTTTTATGTAGAGTAAAGTAGTCTTTACTTATTTTGTTTAGACATGAGATGAGGATCTATACACCTGAGAATGGAAGAAGAATGCTGTATATGAAGAGAATGTCACATGATTCTGACAATTATTTATTTTTGATTGAGAAGAATTAATTGTGATTACGGGATCAATTCAGTATAAAAAGACATTCAGCAACCTAGGGTTAGGTACATACATGAAAAATAGTGTATATTCTTTGATAATCAACCACAAATATTAAGATGATCAATTACTAGAAATGTAAAGTGTACATACCATTGTCAAACGTTTATTAGAGCAGCAAGATTTATTGCCAAAAATATGTTATGTTGAATTGGGTCTTCAGACTTTGTGTCGGCACAGCTTGAATAGACCGAAAAGAATGGCATTCCATTGCTTAAATTTATCAAACAGTTGTGTGATTATTCTTAGCGTGTAGTTCTTTTTCTACAAACATCAATTCATTTCATTGTTAGGGAGCAGTGTGATAAATACACTGGCCCCCAAATACTAAAAATATCCCCTAAAAATCATAGAAGATCTCCCATGGTTTCTAAAAGTTGCAGAACAATATTCAGAGTGAAGTTGGTTTCGGATTTGTAAAATCAAATGCATAGTGTCATCTTGCGAATGCCTTTGCACAGTGCACAAGGCGCACTGGTTCAGTGTTATGCAGTGCGAACAAACTAGCCTAGTTCAAAATGGCAGACCTCTGTGTAGCATCCCCACATATGATTTTTTATTTCAAGGGGCTTGAAAAGTATTTGAAATTTTTATTTTATAGGAGGATCTTTAAATTGTTTCTCACATTTCTTACATTTTTCTGTCGATTTGAAGCCCTCCAACATTTTATGTCAACTCAAACCTGCCTGGTGTAGGTGGTCAACTAATGGATTCCATGGCAAACTACATGTATTTGTAGAGTTGTTGAATTTTCCATTTGTTTCACATACTTCTTTTCATATCACATAGTTTCTTTTATTTTCTAGAAAAAAGGGAGCGTTAATTCAGACTTTCTTGTTAACTCAAGTTGAGAAATCAAGTTTTGTCTGTGGTCAACTAACCCATGGCATACTCTTTTTCAGTTGATGTATTTTTTTAATTTTTGTATTTCCTAAATGTATTTTTTGTTTCTTTCTTCCAGAAACATTATTGTCAACTAAAGTGGGGAAATCAAGTTTTGGGTGGTCACCTAATATATTCCATGGCAAACTCTTTTTGAGTTGTTGGAATTTTCTTATTTCATGTTTTTTATATTTCTCAACATAAAATGTATCCTTTTTTTTCTTCCAGAAACATTCTTGTGAACTTAAGAGGGGAAATCAAGTTGTTTTGAGTTTGAATGTGTTTGCTTTGTGGTAGTTATATTTCTATTTTTATATTTCTAAACACGAAATTCCCCATTTGTTTCTTTGCAGATGTGAAGCCCTCAAACATTCTTGTCAACTCAAGGGGAGAAATCAAGATGTGTGACTTTGGTGTTAGCGGTCAACTAATAGACTCCATGGCAAACTCCTTTGTCGGCACAAGATCATACATGTCGGTATGTACCAATTCATTTAAACCTACTTCCTACTAAATTTCCCTACCCATAGATGGGTTAAATCAACTTTTCAATTTCTCTTAGAATATTGTCCTTATGAACACTTTAAGTGCCAGGGACTTTAATGCTCTATGGATGGCATTTGTGTGTATGGGAGCTTGGCACTCAAGGAGTTAATTTAAGTGTTGGATATATTCTTTAGATTCTTTAGATAAAGAAGAAATTCTAAAATGTGGGTGTCAGCAGCTACGTTTCTATTGCAAACTCTTTGCGGACATAATATTATACCATGTACATGTACCTTCATACCATCCATGGCACCTTTTAGAATAGTTAAAAAAAACATACAGTATACAACTTTCTGAATATATTTGAAATAAAAACTGAAGATAAAGCAGAAATGTCGTAGAACTAAAATATTCCATGTTAAATTCATCTTAAAAGAGGGGGCTCTCAAAATACAATTCATGACTTTTCTTGGGGACAAATTCTTCATTAATGATGTTGAATGCTATTTACAAATGTGTATTTACAAAATGATTATTGCTAGTTTTCAAAAGCTTTAATTCATTAAACTATAACTGTTATTATATCGTTATCAATAATTTCTGTTCCTTCAGCCCGAGAGATTACAAGGCACCCACTACACGGTCCAATCAGACATCTGGAGTCTCGGACTGTCGCTAGTCGAGATGGCCATCGGCCGGTACCCAATTCCTGCACCGGATGAGCACACGCTATCGAACATCTTCGGTTACGAGCTGCAGGCGGGCGAGACCAAGAACCGGAAAACAAGTCAGTCTGGGATGATGGGTGCCAGGGCCACAAGGCAATCCCTCAGTGGTAACAGGACACAATCAGACAGTATATACACAAGCATACGCAGCACCAAGACTTAACGCAACATCTATGCATGACATAATAACAAAGCATCAAGACTTAACATAAGAACTGCATGACAACAAATTAGGTTTAGGATTAGGATTTAACACTGTAAAATATGCATGACATTAACAAAGCATACAAATTATGTTCAGGATCAGGATTTAACACCGCAAGATATGCATGATATTAACAAAACCAGTGCATGACATTATCGAAACATAAAAACTACTGTATGTATATTCAGCATCAAGACTCAACATCGCAAGATCTTTGCATAATAGTAACTTAACAGGAATGCCATTTTTTTCAGGCAAAAGCTCAAATTCAGGCCCTGGTTAAAAAGAATTTCATGCTAATTTTCCTTTTTGTTGGTACCATGGGTCAATTTTTTGGACTTTTACTAGCTCACTAGCATTCCTGTATGTTCAGTACCAAGATTTAACACTACAAGAACTGCATGGTATTAATTCATTCAACCTACAAAAACTATGTGATAGTAACAAAACAATTTCAATCAGTAACAAAACATATAAACTCTTGTATATTTTACAGAATCAAGATTTAACATCAGAAGATCTGCATGATATTAATTAGCAAAACATACAAACTACTGTATGTGTATACTCGGCACCCAGACTTTAACATTGCAATATCTCTGCATAATATTAACAAAATCTACATAAAACTACAAATGTATGTTCAACATTGGGAATTAACACCACAAGAACAGCATGATATAGCAAAACAATTGAAAACTCACCTCTTTCAATAACAGCGCTTTTGAACATTCTATAAGGAAAATGCACTATATAAATGCATTATTATTATTATTTATTATTACATACAAACTGCTGTAAATTCTGTATCAGGATCTAAAACACAAAAACTGCATGAATAACAATAATTACAAACTATGTTCTGGGTCGCTAGTTTTCAGGAAAAAGCCTGAATTCTTGTCCTGGTTGCCTATAAATTCAGGCTCAGTTATACCACTTTCCTCCCAAATCAGGTATAATGGGTTATTATATAATTACACAAGCCCAGTACCAAATTACAGCATATTTCATAGAAATTATACTAATACTAACATGCACTATATTCAGCATTTCATTTGAATTCAACAGTACCCACCGAAAACTTGTTACCACTTTAATGTAATTTTGATTATTAAATAATGTTAAATAACATTTTGATTTGCAATATTTTGCCAATTCTCTATGAGCTTTGATCCATTGGCACAATTAGAAAAAAAAATATTGGGGGCTTTTAAAGGAATAACAAGGCAACTGAGCTGTGGGGGGGGGGGGGGGGGGGGGGGTGGTGCGAGGGGGGGAGTACTACCTCCCCTCCCACAATGGGGACTTAGGGGGATTTTAGGTGTATTGTAAATGTGATTTCAGACGGTTAAAACACGAAAATGGGAAAAATTGTCACTTCATGAAGATGAGTACGGGTAATTTTAAGACATCGTTTTTGACATCAACTATTATACTCTTGCTATTTATACTATTAGAAGAAAAAATACCAATGTTTGAATATATTAGCTTTGTTATCTTGCACCCCTCCTTCGCTTGAAATTATTTGTTTGTTTATACTAATTGACATACAGCACATGCATTGCTGATGCTATTCTCTCATAAATATTAATACAATGCTTTGCATGGCTTTTGCTAAATTCCATCTGATGTTCATGAATGATGACCAACAAATCATAACTACAATACATTGTTTGTGTCATATTTTTCCTCCGTCTTCCAGGAGTTGGTGGTGTTTTCATTGAATCCCCCAGACCCATGGCCATCTTTGAACTGTTGAACTACATCGTAGAAGAGGTAAGTTGGGCATCGAAGCTCTGGAAAAGACAATAAATTAATTTTAGGGGAGAGGAAAAAGTGAGGAACCGATAGATTGGTAGAGTTAGTGGTGTTTCATTTATTAGCCATGACCTATAGTTATCTCTGAATTGTGGAACTCGATTTTAGAAGCTATTAGTCAACAATCAAAGCTTTGAAAAAATCAATTAATTTCAGGAGAGAAGAGAATTTATGCATTGATAGATGGATAGATTCATTGTGTTTTGTTTTACAATCTCCGAGACCCATAGTTATCTTTGAATAGTTGAACGTTGCTGTGGAAGAGGTTAGTCGAGCAATGATGATTGAATAGCAGTTTGAATTGGGATATTGAGGGATCGAATAGATGGGAAGAGTTATTGATGTTTTGATATTTAAAAAAAAATGATAATGATCATGATGCTGATATGTGTCATATTTGTTAGCTTTATTGATGAATATCATTTTTAGATATGAACAGAACACTGATTATTTGCAAGAGATAATTTTTTTCTTTTTAAATATTGCAACCAATTTGTAATGAAATGACCTGCAAATAAAATGGAAACAGTTTGAACCTGAAATTATAAATAATTAATTCTTTCACTTCTACAGTTCTAGTATCACAACAAGTAATTTTCTCTCTGATTTCCCCCATTTTTTGTAGCATCCTCCAAGGTTACCATCACAAGCCTTCTCAGCAGACTTTGTGGATTTTGTTGACAAGTGGTAAGAATTGCTTTACATGAAATGTTTAAATATTTGTAAGATTGGTAATATTTAACTGACTCTGTTGACCCCCATAGAAATATAAGAGTAAATTTATATTTTTGAAGTATAAATGTAACAATAATGAACGCATTTTTAGCTCATCCGGCCCGAAGGGCCCGATGAGCTTATGCCATGCCGTTGCGTCCGTCGTCCGTCCGTCCTTCCGTCCGTCCGTCCTTCCGTCCTTCCGTCCTTCCGTCCGTCCGTCCATCCGTCCTTCCGTCCGTCCGTCCGTCCACAGTTTTCAAAATGCTTCTTCTTCGTTATTTTTCAACCGATTTTGATTCTGATTGTTTCATAAGATAGGGCTAGGAGGGGGATTTAAAACTTCTACACAGAATTTTGAAATTTTTCTCCATTAATTAATTATGGTAATTTATGCAAATTTATTCCAAAAATCACAAAAAATGCTTCTACTCCTTCATTTCTCGACCGATTTTGATTTGGTTTGCCTTATCTGGTAGAGCTAACTTTGGTACACTATACTTCTACACAGAATGTTGAAATTTTTCTCCATTAATTAATTATGGTAATTTATGCAAATTTATTCAAAAAATCACAAAAAATGCTTCTTCTCCTTCATTTCTCGACCGATTTTGATTTGGTTTGCTTTATCTGGTAGAGCTAACTTTGGTACACTAAACTTCTACACAGAATTTTGAAATTTTTTTCCATTAATTAATTATGGTAATTTATGCAAATTTATTCCAAATATCACAAAAAATGCTTCTTCTCCTTCATTTCTCGACCGATTTTGATTTGGTTTGCTTTATCTGGTAGAGCTAACTTTGGTACACTAAACTTCTACACAGAATTTTGAAATTTTTCTCCATTAATTAATTATGGTAATTTATGCAAATTTATTCCAAAAATCACAAAAAATGCTTCTTCTCCTTCATTTCTCGACCGATTTTTATTTGGTTTGCTTTATCTGGTAGAGCTAACTTTGGTACACTAAACTTCTACACAGAATTTTGAAATTTTTCTCCATTAATTAATTATGGTAATTTTTTATTTATTTATTTATTTTTTATTTTTTATTTATTTATTTATTTTTATTTATTTTTATTTTATAAAAAAAAAAAAAAAATTTTGGTTATTTTGTTTACATTTTTAAATTTATTTATTATTATTTTTATTTTTTTTAAATTTTTTTTTTCCCCATGTCCCTTCTGGGGCATCAAATTTATATTTTTTTTGCTCTAATTAAAAAAATTAAAAAAATTAATGTCCCTTCCAGGGCAGTTTTTGACCAGTTGAAAAGTGTACCACATGAAATTTGCGATATTTGATGTTGCGAGATGCCGGATGAGCGCTACGTCATTGACGTTCTGGTTTGATTTCTTCATCAAATTTTATCGTGAATATGTTGTTCCTTGTATGAGATTAATAAATAAATAAATAAATGAATTAATTAATTTATTGCATTAAATAAAGTGCATTGATAATTGCTTGCCCTATTGCCTATGATGAATATTTAATGTTTTTTAATTGACATCACATTAATTAATGAAGGCATTGTATCTTTTTGTTTACAGCTTGATCAAGAACCCACAACAGAGAGCAGATCTCAAATATCTTAGGGTAAGGAAAATAATGATGATGTTTAGACAAAATTGATGCTTAGTTGTCAAATGTCAGTGGTCCCACCAGGCAACTAGACAGTTTCAAACTGACAGTTATAGAATGAGGAAATCTTGGATTCTACCTTATCAAGCCTAATCCACAATTGTGGTTTTGATCAATAAGAGAGTGACATTTTCAAAAAGGACAATTTTAAAATTAAATGTAATTTTGGGGGCTAGTACATGTTTGTTTTTGGATATCAAAATTGAGGAGGAAATATTTGACTTGCCTGATTGGGCCTCTACCAAATAAAAATAGTGTAGATCATCTCTGAGTGCTCTGAAATGTTAAAGGAACTTTGTAACATTGTCAAAATCCTCAAAACTTACTTGGAACTCTAGTGGTTCTCTCATACCTTGTCATATTCATATTAACAATAAAAGCACGGGACAGGTTTCAGTTTTTCAAATTTCCATAACGTTCAAAGATATTTACAATCAAAGTGTTCAGATGTTAAACTGTCTACGGGATAATTTAAGCCATGGAGAAAGTAAGTGCAATGCGTTAGTGAATATCACTTTGTATTTTTGCTCATTTCTCGGCCAAAAAACATCCAATTAACGTGAACTTTTCACACATTACTTTGTGGACACATCAGATCACACCAATACACATTTTATTAATCACTCATCACTTTTTGCACTTGTCAACAAAGTTACTAGATCCTTATTGCCCCGATCATCGAATACATGAAACGTACAAATAAAAACAAATCTATTCCCAAAGGGGCATTTATTTTGGCAGCCACTATGTAAAATTGACAAACCAAACTTACTACAAAATCAACTCGATAAGGCCTTTATACTACCGCTTTGTAATATGTCTTTTTCTGTCAGGAAATGCTCAACTAGTGAAATTGAAAAGTTTCCCATCTTGGCCTTTTTTGTGGCATGTGCATCTGATACAACTATTTTAATGTTTAATTCTTCTTTTTGTCTTCTTTTTTGTAGACGCATCCATTCCCAAAAATTTCCGACGAAGCCAGAGTGGACTTTGCTGGCTGGGTCTGTGCAACGATGGGGCTCACGCCACCCCCTCCTTTCTCTCCATCCCTGCAGACAGCCGTTTAGTCGTTGCAATGAGTAGATCTACCTAGCAATGCTAGTTGATAAGTTATACCATGCCAGGTGTCGTTCAGTCATACCACCCTTCCCGAATCGTCTGCTCTGCTCCAGATGTCTTTGTGCCCATGCCGACCCCTCTGGATTCATCTACACCCCTGCAGACAGCTGTCTAGTGGTAGCAATGAGTAGACCTCCCTAGCAATGCCAGTCGATAAGTTATACCATGCCAGGTGTCGTTCAGTCATACCACCCTTCCCGAATTGTCTACTCTGCTCCAGATGTCTGTGTCCATGCCGACCCCTCTGGATTCATCTACACCCCTGCAGGGAGCTGTCTAGTCGTAGCAATGAGTAGACTTCCCTAGCAATGCCAGTCGATAAGTTAGACACCCTCCCAATATGTCTACTCTTCAGTTGTCCATGTAGACATTGCGACATGTGGATCTACCTTACAACGCCAATCATACCATGCCATCCGTGTCCCCTCCAGATTCGCTTAGGCTGCTTAAGAAGTCCTTGTAAATGTAGTGGCATGTAGAACTGCGTAATGATGTCAGTTTATATCATACCATACTCTGCTACCCATACCATATTCGTCTGCACTGCTTTTGATGGACTTGTAAACATAGCGGCGAATTGAATTAGGTAGCAACGACATTTAATGAGTTGTACTGTGCCATGCAATCTCTACCAGATTCTTCTATGCTGCTTTGGATGTTGCAAGTGGAGTCACGCACAAACGTGTATAGCAACGCTAGTCATACCACCCTGTAGGAAGTCTTTTTTCGAGAAATTTGTGGTATAAAAGGACTTGGGTGTTTGAGTCCCATGTCTAGGGTATTTTATTGTTTTAAGCCCAGATACAAAAAGATATCTGATATAAAGAGGTAAATTCAATGGGCCCATGGTGCTTGTTATAGTGCGGTTTCACTGTAATAACAGTTACTGAAGTGACAATGCTACATGTACATATACATGTATAGAGTTTCCAGTTTGTCAGCTTGTTTCTTTCTGAGTGCAATTTCATGCTTTATGGATTGAAAGAATATATTTTAAAAATCCTATCAGGACATAACGAAATATCTATACATCATGGTTCTCCGAAATGCAAAAAGCAGTGCGTGCGGCCCGTTTTGTGTGTGCAAAAAATATATTGCCTTTTACAGAGTAAAGAAAATATATTTTGAAGTAAAGCTAATTCCAATCAAAGAGATTTCCAAATTTGACAAATATTTAATCAGATGCCAATCATGTGGAATCAAGGAGTACTTGTCCTATTTTTTTTTTATAGGGATATACAAGGAGAATTTGTGAGAAATTCTATTGTGGTAGTTGAAGAAATATGGTTGACAAGATGAGTATAAAAGTATTGAGATACAAAAAGTAGGTGTTACAGTAACTATGGTCTTTTCAAAAGAAATCAATACATTCAACATGGAAAGCATGTTTACAAAAGACATTACAGTGAGACTGAGTTCTGCTTTAAATAATCAAAATATCTTTGAATTTGTGACTGTGTTTTCCCTTTTTGCTGTTAACTTTGAGTTTGATACAACTTTTTGTCGAAATATTTTGATGTGATGTTTCATAGTGAAGACCATTTGTTTGATTTTTTTGTCTTCGTTATTACCACACAAAGATGGTTATGCAATGTGACTTTTTGTTGCTATTATATAACAAAACGAGAGTTATAAAAGCTGTTAAAACTTTTATTTATTTGCATATAATGCATACTTTCTTGGATTTCTGTGTTTTTTTGGTTACAAAGTTTCCTGAAAGGTGTTTAATTCTTCAAAAGTTATGATATGTTTACAGAATATTGATACATTGTGTATGTTTGTCATTGAATTATGTGTTTAAATTATGAAGGGAATTAATACAATTTGTGTTTCCGGTTTTTGAAACGTCTTTGATAATGTTCAAAGAGCAATGGATTATATACAGATACCCTAACATTGTTTGTCCAACATGCATGACATTTTAAGATAATTATTTGTCAAAGACTTGCATATTTCTGAGCAGAAGTTCACTTTTCCATCATGTCATAGTCATACGCAATACCTTTTCACCAAACAAAGATTTAAGTGATCCATTAAATTTGTCAAATTCAACCAACATCATGTAGAGTTCGGCATTTTGTCTTGTCCAAATCAATGGCCGTAAGGTGATAAAATCTGACATCACTTTTCACTTTTCACTAGGTGAACAGCTTTCCTTTCCTATGAAACGTTCACACATTGTTCAGAAAAATCTTGCAATGATATTGGTATGTGATTGAAGTCTCAAATAACAAATTTTGAAAAATCTTATGCAGTGAATGGGTGGAATTCACAAAGGAGGTTTGTAGGAGGTTTGTACAACCCATGGTTTGACCATGGTCTACATCTATGGAATGCTGCTCTTATACAAGTAAATTGTAAATCAACATTGTTAACAAGTAAGGAGTTTACACTCTTTGTCCATCAGTTTACAAATGGCATTCCATAGATGTAAACCTTGGTCAAACCATGGTTTGTACAAACCTCCTTTGTGAATTCCACCCAATATCTTTACACTCTGTACTGGTATTATGACCGTACATATTTCATGTCCAGTCAATGTTATAATATCATTTGCATGCCCTACAAATAGCTCTGTGTTTACTTGCTATAATGTACCAGAGCCATGTGTTAACATCAAAATAACATTTCAGTTTCTATCTCTTGATTCGTGGCAGTGCTTATCCTAAAATGCTATTCATTTTGGTCATATTTATACTTCTATGATGCATAGTTTAATAGAACGTTGTAAGTATTTGTACCAAACAGTTTATGACACACAAACCTGCTAGCCTGAAGTTTATGGACCCTTAACTATCAAAATGGCATTTGAAGTATTTTTATCTTGATAAGTTTTGTCAAGATCTATACAAATGTATGTATTGTTTTGTAAATAAGTCCATGTGGATATGCCCATTTATATAAATATATAGTATTTGTACAATATATTCCAGTCCTTTCTGTCAGTGTGCATATAGCTCTAAGTATTTCCATTATAGCTTGTATTTTTTGTTCTATATTTCTCATACACATGTTCCAGCATTTTGCTTTACACTTATATTTTGGAGTCATGTTGATATGAATCAATGTATTTTGTTGATATATTGTGTTTAAAAAGCAAGTATTGTTTTTATTCATGTTTGACTTTTCTTTATTAATACACCAAGTTACTAGTTCAATTAAATAAGGTTAAGTTAATAAGTACCCAACTTCAGTATGAGATGAAATACATGAAATTACTTAAAGGCCAATGCAACTCTAGAATAGAGTTTATCCTACTTTATACATCATAATATGCTTGTTTATTTCGCATAACATTACCCCGACTCAGATTTCTGCTTTGGAAGAAATATGTGAAAACACTATCGGGTACACCACTATTCACGCAAACACTGGAGGCCGCCATTATTAGGTCTGTGCGGACTACTGAGATCGATGAATGATGCATTCCTGCATTCACCCAACCAAACCATTGTTTGAATACTTGTAGACGCTTTGATGAGTCTGCAAATCTTTTTGTTCAGCCATACGCACAAGCGTCAGAATTTGCGAAGCATGTTGGGTAGTTACACGAACATGGCCGCTCCCATCATCTCCCAGCTACAATATCGTCATGTGTGTAGCTGCTGGTGAAGAAAATTAATATGTATAGATATATTTTCCATATTTTCCTCTTCTTTTGTTGTTGTTGCAGTTTTGTTATTTTCCTGTTTGGCGTTTTCCAGTTGATGTGATGTTTTAAAATTAATAATTACATTCTACAAACCGAATCTACTGTTGCTTTAAAAAACACGACTGCCAAGTTAAGCTTAACCTGAATAATCTAGTTACTAGTCATCCCATGTAAACACCTCAATAGAATACCAACGTAAAAACGACACATTCTTTTGTCAAAACATAGTATGGACCTACCTATAAACTTGTCCTCTGATTCTGGCTTTTGGTTGTGGGCTGGAGCAAGTTGATTGCCTTCTTGGTAACCTCTTAATCACAAATGTCTGATAAGCCATAGCAATGAATAGTTATCATGGCACGTTTTGGTACTCTATACTAAATTATAACGAGGCCAATAAGAAATGGCCTCGTACACGGGGCTAAGAGCTCTGATATGAAACAAAAATCATCTGTAAACAAAGTTATTTTTGTGTCCAAGTTCTTTATATTTGTTGGCCTTGATATGGCAAGAAAACTGACACAAGAGTTATTTTCAAGGTCTCAAAGTCCTTACAATAACAAGATTTTACTGTATTATTGTGTCATTGACTTGTGGTAATGGAGCTATGGTGCAATGTGGCACATATGGCACAGTGCGCAATTGTGCAGATTGGCTATTGTGGCAAAGATTGAGTTACAAGTAGCTAATCATAGACACATGTTTGTGTCAAACGTGATATAACTGTACTGGATATTAGGTAGTTAAATTATAACATGTAGTAATCCTTTTTATTAGATAATGATCCTTTAATACTAATCGGCTGTTTAAAACCAATCTTTCTCTCAATTCTAAAAGAGAATATTAACATTCACACTCCCCAATCTTGCCAGGTTGTTTTTTTTGTTTACATTTCCTTTTACCTGCATAAAATACTCGTCTGCTAATCTTGACAAATAAAAAAAGAACTGTTAAAACAGCAATAACGACCAAGCTTGCTTTAATAAGTAAAGGAAATAGGTAGTGTAAATTTGTATAATCTGCATGCATATACTTACATTTTGTAATTTTGTATCCCTTATGTAAATATTGTCAGTGTATTGTCGATAGCTGTCCCATTTTTAAATTTGATTTGAATCTAACCCTTTTTTCTACAAAGATTTAAACAAAAAGATGATAGGTACTTAATATCCCTTAGTCCCTCAGGCGAAAGAGAAAATTTATTTAAGTAGGTAAAACAAAATCCACACAATTAATATTAAGTATATGGTATTAATTCATGTAGGTTCTTGTGCAATCGTGAACTTGTTTGAAGTAGTGCGGTTTTATTTTTTTGCAGTTTTGAAGTTAGTGTTATGGTTAAATGGTCTTCCTGTAAAAAAAATATAAACGAATCATGCATAAATTGATGTAGCACAGATCAGATGAAGGTATATAGGAGTATAAGGAGCAATAAATACAATACATGTACGTGTTCAGAAGGCATAGTTGTAGAGGAGAAATAGATATTGGAGGGAGGCATCAAAACAAATAGAATGTGTAAGAATTGTAAAACCAAACTCTTGTTTTTGTGATGCACATTTCAAAGAAGTTGAATCGTGACGTGTATTGCTGACTTATCTCTCTGAAACACCAAAGACAATTTTGTTTCCCCTCTGTTATTTTGTAAAGCTTTACAGTGATTGGAAGAACATAAAAGCCATGGGCATTATTCATGAAACGCAGCTAGCTTAGTTTCCAACTACTAGGCGTTTGTTGGATGCTGTGGCTTAGTAAAGGGTCCTAGGTGGTGTTGCATACAGAGCTGCGATCAATCACAAAGTTGCAATCAAATGCAAGTTTTAAAAATGTGCGCATTTGAGCCATTAAGGCGAGTGCAGGCACATTTTCTGTAAGAACTCTTTATGCAACACCCCCTGGGCCAATATACATAAAACCCTGCTTGCTTAGTTTCATGCTTAGACCAAGTAGGCAAGGAACATTCTTAGTTGTCAGCTAGGGTTAGAGGGTTAGGCTTTGTTACTAAATTGACCTTAGTATCAGCTAAAAATACCATATTATGTTGCTTATAATTATAACCATATCATCCAAAATAGAATAGCACGAAACTAAGCTAGCAGGGTTTCATAGATAAAATGATACACTGAGTGTAACATAAGGCAGATTGTGTGCAACGGTTGGTGCTTAGTAGTTGCCAAACATTAGTGCAAAATGCAGGATGAGCAGAAATTACTTGAAAATATTTTGCCAAGTTATACTGAATATTAAATTCACTTGTGGTAAGATTTGGTTTAGCTTAGAAATAAGTCTTGCGCGCTGTTTGAAAGCTGTTCTAACAAAATGAGAGTGAAATGAAAAGAAATAGTGTTTATTTGAGGAGATTGAATTATCTGAATCTGAACTAAAAGACTATAGAACGAGATGGGAGTAAACAAGAATTATGTGGAGTACAATGTACTGACGTACTGTAGAGATTCATAATAAGACGACACTTGCGAAGGATTTTTTCCCTTCAAGTTTGCAAGAAAGATAATTATTTAAACAAAATCATGCGATGCTTTAATACATGTATTTGCTTGTTGGTGAGCAGCATCGCCAAACACAATAGCAAAAAAAAAGTGTCGGTGTGAAACGATATATGTAACAAGTTTGTATAAGTATAATAATATACACTGAAGTGATTGCAAAGTTGTATATACATGTAAAAGAGCGGCAGATGAGAATATTATGTGGGAAGTAATTGGTAGTTCCCCCCTCCTTGTGTATATAATATACCTCTGATCACTCGTGTATCGTTTTTCATTTTTTTGAATAGAAAGAAACGTAATATATTATTATTATTAAAAACAATTATTGTTAGAGCAACACGTATGATGAGTGTACAGTTATTTGTTTGACAGTATGAATAATGGAAAAAATTAAACTCTAAAACCCAAATTAAAAACTAGTGGTGTCTTTCTTTTGTAGTTATATTTAATTCAATCAGCAACATGCATTGAACTTTGAAAGGTTGAATATGCAAAATACATATTTTCTACATAAGTACATAATAACACATTTTTACCCTTTTATACATGTATGAATACAATTATCAAGAATGGAAAAAATTAAAAATAGTACTGATAAAAAACAATGTTATAAATAATTTATAATATAGGTACATGTATGTATAGTATAATTAAGACATGGACGCAAATATTATTATATGCACTGATAACAAATAATGAAAGATCTTGTCCTATCAAAGGCACAAACATTTAGGTGAAATATAGATAGAATAAGAACACCATATATACTTTATATCCTGACACAAAAAAAACATTCTCATTTTCTAACAGCACATAAATTACAATGGAACCTTGTTATAAAGAGCTCTGATAAATTAAAACCCTCTTGAAACAAGGTAATTTTTCTGGTATGAAAATATTTTGTTTTTTAACAATAGACCTGATAATAAAGGTAATTTTGATGGTTCCATGCTCATTATAATGAGGATCCACTGTATAACAAACTCTCAGGCTCTTGTAAGCTTTTGGCTTCTAACTATGGACTATTGAATAGAGGAGGCTATCTATATGGGAACATTATACAAGGCACTGGATTGCACTTACTAATAGGCAAAGCGTGCATCAAAGATAAGCAACATATGTTCACTTTTTTACTAAATACAAACCCAATGTTATCACACATACCATTTGTGCATTCAAATTTAGCATCTAGGAACATTTTTCATACAGCATGAAAATATCTAGCAACATGCACATGAATGAGAAATTGCACTTAAAGATAATGAGTAATTGAGTATTACTCAATCTCATAGGCACATAAACTTTATTTTGACAAATTATTGTGACAATACAATATGTTCTTTCATGAGAAAATAATGATAGCAATTTGACTGTCAAATACAAATACAGTCAAACCTGTCTTAGTGGCCACCTGTCTATAGCAGCCAACCTGCCTATAGTGGCCAGAAAAGGTAATCCCCTGCAGAGAAGAACACTTAAGGAACCTGTCTATAGTGGTCACCTGTCTACAGTGGCCACTATTCTTGACTCCCTTAAGTGGTCACTATACACAGGTTTGACTGTATGTTAATGTTATCAATTATTAGATGGATGCTGATCCATGGTTATTGCAGTAATAAGCTATATTTGCATATGTAAATACTGTAAAATTTCACATCATAAACATAAACTTATATCATTAGCTCCTCAAGATTTTGGGGTCACTGCTATGACCTTTTCCTTCAAAAAGAACAATTATGTTGTCTTCTTTTATTTTGTCTTCTTTTATTTTGTTGAAGTCTCAAAACCTTGAATGTGTTTCTCTCACACTTGACAAGTTTGAGTAATTTTGTCATCATCTGTGTTCATCTCTTTATCCTTCTCAAGTTCTTATCCTCTTGACGTCCAGACCTTCTAAAGGACGTTCTCTGACTATCTTGAAATCTTCCAGATTGAGTGCCATCAATTTGATTGCTATCTCTGTTGCTGTTTTATTTAAGGTCACTACATTGACCATTTAAACAAACTTCCACATCATCCATTTTCCCTTTTTCAATCCAGTCATCCTCAAAGTTAGAGTCATTAAGTATCTAGCCCTTGTCATTTTCCTATTTCTCCCATTTCTTCCAATTCAAGCGTTAGTCTATCTCACTCCATTGCCCCTTTTTGATCAACACATTGACCATTCAAAAGAATAATTCAACATTATCTGTTTTCATCTTTTTAAATCTTGTCTTCCTCAAAGTTATTATTTTCACCATCGTTTTGAAGTCTTAAAATATCTAGCCCTTCATGAAAAGGTTCTCACATTTGTTCACTTCTTCCAGTTTTAGTGTTAGACTATCTCTCTCCACTGGCCTCTTTAGATCAATACATTTACCATTTAAAAGAACTCATCAAACATTATCTATTTTCATCTTTTTTAATATTGTCATCTCCAAAGTTATTATCTTCACCATCTTTATGAAGTCGTAAAACATCGAGCCCTTCTCGAAGATGCTCGTCTCGCATTTTCTTGACCTCTTCCAATTCGAGAGCCAGTTTATCTCTCTCTGCGGCCGTTTTTCTTGTCACTGTTTTGACCGCTTCCAGAAACTGCTGGCCATGTGCCGAGATGGCCTCTGCCCCTCCACCCTCCGACCTGGTCAAACCGTCGATGGCCGACTCAACCTGAATGAAAGTGTGACAAAATACATGAAACTATAAGTTGAATTGCACCATTAATTTTATACAACTTTTGATATCCCTAATGAAATTTATATACAACTTGTTTATCAATTTTTATAAATAATCTATAAATGTTCCCTCTGCCCATCTTCCCTCTGATTTGGTTAGATTATAAATGGCTGATTCCATCTGCATGAACTCCCCCCCCCCCCCCTGAAAAACCTCCCCCAATACCAAGTTTCATAATATATGGACATTGATTCTTATTCTTAGAACAAATTATATTTTGCTCATGATAACCTTTTGTGCAGAGATTGACTCTGCCCCTGTACCCTCTGACAGTGCAAGTTTGAAAGACTTTGTATGCGACTATAAAATGGTTATAAAGTCGCAAAACAGTATTTACATTTTCTGGATGGTATTTCTGAATTCTCAAATCTCACTTTTTATTGTGACTAATAACTTGCTATGCTTTTATTTAGTAAAACACCATGTTACAAAAAGGGCTAGAGATACAGAAATGACATTCACAGTACCAACAAAATAAATTATCTACTCGATTTCCTCAGCTTAATATCATATCATACCGACCTGTTCTCTATGAGTTTTGAATGCAGTCAGGAACTGTCGTAGGGCCTCCTCAGATGCAGTATCCTTTAACTTCTCAAAGCACTGCAGGACATCTTCACATAGAGAAAAAGATATAAGACTGAGTCCCTAAACCTCACTAGTAAACAAATTATGATTTGCAGAGCTATGATAACTTTTCAGCGATCTTTCATTGATTCATCCTTCCTAAGATGTATCTCATTCAACTGCTCAAATCACTGCAACAAAATCAATAAACTAAACCATGTCAAAGAAGCTTTGTTACTTTAATCGTTTAATATTTTATGACATAATCATATAAATGCATATTTTTGTCCAAAAGCTATTTATCCCAGTATTATTACTCTAGTATGATTTCATTAGAATTTGAAGCCAAATACATGTATGACAATGAAATGTTATTCATTTAGCTGATATACATGTAGCTCAAATAAAAAGCTAAAGATGCAATTTAGTTTGAGTCATGAAGATGTTCTCTCGACAACCACAGTATTTAAGTCCAGATTAATGTTTACATCTGTATTTTGATTTGATAATAAATCAAACATTGAACTGGAATCCACTAGTCCACCACCCTGTTCTTTCCTTGGAAGGATGCAATAATTCACAAGAACTAACCTTTCATTGGCTGACATATAGTTTCTTGGATGCTACCCTCAAACATTGTGTAAGCTTCCCTGCAAAAATGAAGCAAAAAATATGATTTACGAGCATGAAGGTCGATTCTGAAACATAACGGTTATAAACTTAAGGCCTTTTCAAGCAAAGATTTACAACACCTGTCTCAATCTTTGCATCATTTCCACTTCACTCATGACAACATTTTTGCTCAGAAAATGAAAGTGAAGATGGCAGTCTCAGAGTGGGTTAAAAAAGATTTTAAAGTTAATATTCCCTCTGTATATAACTATTTTTTATTGTATCTAACAATATTATGAAAATCATCATTGAATATGTAATTATTTAAATTCTCTCCATATCATTATTTTGAAATGAAACCATAATCAAGTTGAACAATATAGGTAAATTGAGAGTCCACATGAAAGAGAGCTTCAACTCATTGAGTGCCAAGCTCGCATTTTTGTGAGTTACAATACACACAAATGCCATAGACCATTAAAATCCCTGGCACTCAAAGTGTTAATAGTCAAATAGAGATTGTCATATCTTACAGAATAGCTAGACGATTCCATCCCAGATATTCTAACTCCAATATACATAATTGGTGTCCTGCCAGACACCAATTCTTCATTTTTATTTGTTTCAGTTTATTTAGTCAGGTTTCCTTGTTAATGAATTAATCTCATATTGTTTCTAAAATAATACAAGATGCCTATCAAAATATAAATTGATTAAAACTGAAAAGAGTGGTTTCTACAATTAACATCAATGCTTTCATACCTGACAGCAGCGTACAATGATTCCATGTACTGAAACTGCACATGGTAGAGAGCTTGGTGGAACCGCAACTCTTCAACACATGCCTTAGCCTGTAGTATCAAAACATTGTAAAAACAATAAACATATATTAACACTTTTAAAACATAAAAATAATGATAAGCTTAATTATAATCATTGAAAGAATACATTTTTTCAATGTATTCTCCCTGACCCTACCTTTACTTATAATGCAAATATCAGAAAAATATTAAATCAACACATTTATGTTTTTTTTTCAATGACTGCATGATTGAGGAAAACTGAACAAGCCAGACTACATCTTTTGCAGAGGGGTAGCACCTTATCAAAGTGTTACAAAGTGCATCACATAAAACATACATAACAATTACAAATACACAATATAAGTTAAAGTAATAACAAATACATACACCATTTTAAATACTACAAACAGAAATAAGAACAGAATAATAACATAGCTTAAAATTCAGTATACATAACAATTTCATGTTGACACAGGTGTACAAATACATAAATAAATACATGTCACACCCTAAATTTTATAAAACAATTTTTTGCTATAAAATGTATGAAGAGGTTTAAAAGGCTCAATATTGATGTTGAATTACCTCCATCTTTGACACTCTCCTGGAATAATTGGATGCCTTTATCACGGCATCAATTACAGACCGAACCTGAAATGAATCAGAACGATATGTCAGCCTTAGCATAACATCCAGCTCTACATATTTGTTGATAAGTAAATTCAACAATTCAACAATTTGTCAATATGTGACTGGATATAGCAAAACCCTGCATTGTCGGTTATTCATGTTTTGAAGAAATGGGCA
This sequence comes from Echinarachnius parma, assembly GCA_037951105.1. Taxonomy (NCBI): domain Eukaryota; kingdom Metazoa; phylum Echinodermata; class Echinoidea; order Clypeasteroida; family Echinarachniidae; genus Echinarachnius; species Echinarachnius parma. Next base: position 62,013 of record JBAMJV010009015.1, on the reverse strand, counting down.
TTATAAGTTATTCGCATAATGTATTTTACAAGACATCTGTTTATGATAGTAGAATTGAAACAATCATATCTACACATTCCTACACATGAAATAACCATATCATTTATCAATTCCTCATTGAAAAAAATGTAAATACTGTAGGTTATACAAATAATTTAAACAGATGGAAGAAATAACTTTAAAAACCTGGAATTACACATACATAAATAATGTATGACTTTACTTTCTGAAAGAGATATATCTCACCTGTTGTTGTTTGTTCTTTGGCAGACTGGGCAAGGCAGCCATGACATCATCAACATTGATCTCAGGAGCTACAGACTTGGTCAGGAGTGGCTATTCAGAGAAAAAATCAAACTAAATAACGTTAGGAAAAAGATAATGACAAAAAAACATACATTTAGGGGAAAAAAAAGAAAAAAAATGTTTAGAAGAAGATACAAATATCCACTGAAAATAACATTCCATTGGCAACAACTAATTCATATATTAAACTGCAAAATGCAGACAGAAATGCTCATATTCCATCTTCCTGCTCATTTATTATTTAATAGTAAATGGGATAATTTTTGTCCCCCAAATACTTTCGTTATGGACTGGTTTATGGAGAATGTGTTTTATACCAAAGCTGAATCATCTTTAACAGGTTAAGATATTACCCATGGAGCAGCCGGGACCAGCAGAGATAACGCCAGTAAATCCTGACAGCATTCCACTAGCTGACGATCAGTCTTGCTGAGAAGGCCCGACAACCTTTCCATCACTGCAGACGGGAGGTGCTCATTGGCTGATAACTGCTCCACGGCTGCAGATGGGAGATGCTGATTGGCTGACTGGCTGTCATGTGACCAAGTGGTGTTCAGTGATTGGTGGAGGGTGTGGAGTTGCTGGTTGAGGGAGAAGAGTTTTGATTCCAACTTTGCCTTTTGTAACAAAACAAACAAACATACAAATAAGGTTATTACTTTTTGAATTATTCAAAGCACACCTGTTCAAAAGTCAAAACTAGTGTCAAAAACATTCAAATAAATGTTTTCACCGGTAGGCAATTGTCTGTTGTGATTCCCCCTTTTCTTAAGAAATAAGGTCCTGAAATGATTTGGGTTGAGGTATATGAAGAATATGCGTTACACTAAAGTAATATTGTTTTCTACGAGTTAAGTATATACACAGTTAATAGAATTAATACCACTGTGCTACTAAAATAATAATGATTTTAAGATGAACTTACTACATGCTTGAGACTGAGATGCTCTGTCTTCCCGCTGCACACATCAAGACAAGAAACTGGTTTGCTGTCGTACAGATGAGGTTTACGCTTGGCAAACTGACCCATGAATATCAAAGGCTTTTCCAGGTTCTCTTGATTATTACTCTGTGTTTCAGGAAAAACAAGAACAAAGAAATAGTTATATTCAATTAAATTTCAAATGTGCGAGATGACCTATTTGTCCACTTTATAACAAATTTTCTTTGGGCCAGGGGAAGTTGACAAATCGCATAACATAATTGATAGATCCCTTTACTATATGGAACACCGGAATCCAGAAGGAAGAAAGTTAGAGAGGTCCCAACATAAACAAGGATGTACATTTGTCTTTTAGACAGACATTGTATTGTGATTTTTCACAGAGAATCTAAATATGATGAGTTTTTCTAAGAAAATATTAATTCAAAAGAAAATCTAAATCCAAAATCACCGTTGGTAACCCTCTCCAAAAACTTGCCCGAACGCCGTCTGCATTTACACAAAAGGTGGGTGACGTCATTGGAGGTGAAAGTTCCTATTCACCTGTATGGATAAATGCAACTTCTGCCTCCGATGATGTCATTTAGCCATGCTCCCGCAGTGGCAAATGTTAAGGGGCAGAGCTTAGCAAGTCGTGAAAGGCTTTTAAATTGGTGGAAATATGTAATTCTCTTTTAATATGGTTATTTTTCATACAAAATCAGGCTGGAATATTGACAATATTGAATGTAATAATAAGGTAATTTATTTGGTTTGCCAGTCAACTTTAAGTAGTCTGTACCTCTAGATTCTTGTAGAGTCTTAGTCTCGCCGACTCTGCCGTTTCTATCATAGTTGTGAGTTGTGATCTCTCTATTGGGACAGATGGGCCTCTAGACTCACTGGACAGTAGTTCTCTGAAAAAACAGTTAATAATAATGCCATATTCATAAGGTGCATATCACATATACAATATATGCAAGGGAAAGAGGAAAGTTCAGAATACTAGGCCTACAAACAACCTGCATATACCGTGCGTCCCCAAAAAAACTATACACTTTTGAAATGGCTGCTGAATAAAAAATATATGATTCTGGGGGAAAAGTTGTACATGTATGGAAAGCTCATAAACTCAACTTTCATATGACACCAAAAAGTCCGAAAATAATTCATGCTTGGGTGAGCACTGCTCACTTTTGTAAAGGGTATGAAAATTAGGTTGCGCAGGAATTAGCCTTCCAATTTGTGAGAGGTAAATCCTTTGGAGCTTACGGAATTGAGGATGATATGACCAATGTATGATCAATTGTGATGAGTTTGGGTTTGCTGAGTGAAATTTGCGGTTTATGGGATTAACATTTTATGCATGAGTGAACAGGAATTGCATTTATTATTGTAGCATTGTAACTTTCCCTGGTAGACTCAGTGGTGTGTCATGGGAGTCAGGACGGGGTGATGGTACATGGTGCAGGGGAGGTGAAATGTAGGGTAGGACTTTGTTGGGTAGATGGGATAAGGGTCAAGAGGACATGTATGCCCCTCCCCCCCCCCCCTCTCTCTTTCTCTCTCTCTCTTCCTGGGTGTGCTTGTGCATATCTCGAAAATTCATATTCGTTGGTCTCCACTCCAAAATATCCAGATCACCTTCCCTTATCCCGAATTATACCCTCATTTCCCAAATTGGACTGGTTGCTATTATCCATTGACACCTGAAATCAATCACAATCTATCAGTCAATAAATCAATACCGTGAATTAGACAATCAACATTCAGCTATTAATCACTTAATCAACCATGTATCAGTCAATCGGTACATGTACATGTACCATCACCCCATCCTGACTCCCAAGAACACACCACTGAGACTACCAGGGAAAGTTACAATGCTACAATAAAAAAATGCAATTCCTGTTCACTCATGCATAAACGTTTGGTTTAATAAACCATAAAGTTCACTCAGCAAACCCAAACTGATCGCAATTGATCATGAATTTATCATATCACCCTCAATTGTGTAAGCTCCAAAGGACTTACCTCTCACACATTGGAAGGCTAATTCCTGCGCAACCTAATTGTCATACCCTTTACAAAAGTGAGCAGTGCTCACCCAAGCATGAATTATTTTCGGACTTTTTGGTGTCATATGAAAGTTGAGGCCATAAGCTATCCATACATATAAATCTTTTCCCCCAGAATCATGTATTTTTTTTATTCGGCAGCCATTTCAAAAGTGTATAGTTTTCAAAGGATTTACCTCTCATAAATTGGAAGGCTAATTCCTGCGCAACCTAATTTTCATACCCTTTACAAAAGTGAGCAGTGCTCACCCAAGCATGAATTATTTTCAGACTTTTTGATGTCATATGAAAGTTGAGTTTATAAGCTTTCCATACATGTACAACTTTTCCCCCAGAATCATATATTTTTTATTCGCCAGCCATTTCAAAAGTGTAGTTTTTTTTGGGACGCACGGTATAGTGACCACCTACAAGAAAACAACATAAGCAGAGAAAACAGATGTTATGGAACCTGTCTATAGAGGTCTTCTGTGTACAAGGACCATTTTCTTGCTTCCCTTGTGTGGTCACTATGTTTAAATGTACTAACAAAGTGATTCACATCCAGTGATATTATTGATGCTCAAAGCATTGTAATATTACCCTGGTCATATGATATGAAGATCATGATCAATATTATTCCGCACTCAAAATGCACTTTCTCATCTCCCCTGGAAGCATCCCAGCCTGCTGCCTGTTGGGCACACACTCATTTACTCTTGCCATATAAATGGAAAGTGAGAGGAACTATTTAAATCAAGGAATTTTATATCTCATTTTGTGTTTTATTTGTTTTAATAGTTTTAATACTTTAACGATGTAAATAACATAAATTATTTCTTAAAATTGAAAAAGCCCCACCTCCATGTAATTCCAAACCTACCTCAGGTTGTCTGCAATGGACTGTAGATTGTTCTCTACTTCAAACAGAACACCTGACCTTGAGCTCAGGGCATCTGCCTGCATCAGAACCTGTACAATAATAATTTCAGTATTTTCACTAACAATTATTCTTATTAAAACATCACTTTTGGGGGGAATAAATTCAGCCAAAACAATAACAACAACAACAACACAATACATAACCCAAGTCACTGGAAATACCTGCAAAGGACAGGGCTAATGCCAGCGCAGGGCATGGCTGGGCTACTATTAGGTAAAAATAACAATCAAATTTGAATGTTATCTTGTCATGATCATATCACCAACGTCCAGCCCCACACGTGATGAATGTATACTTCATAACAACATTTGATTAATGACATACATGTACATGTATTATCAATTGAATGATTTATGATATGAAGCCAGGAATAATACAACATTTGAACTTGAGATATATATCTAGCTTAGAAGTCAATGGTTTAAGATTCTATTAAAAGTTATTAATTTTATTTCTTTTCAAACCGACTTCATGTTCTAATTTTCATCTGCAGCAGACAAGCTTACATGGTTACGATTTATTTGCTTAATATAACATTTTACAAATACAATATCAATTATCATATAGTAAAATATGATAAAAATTGAGGATTAAGTTAAAGAAATTTGTGAAATGTCACAGCTTTAGCTTAAAAGATCACTAAGCAATGTCAGATACATGAGAAATAAATCAATATAAATAATAATAATAATATACTTGATTTATATAGCGCATAATATTATTGATACAATATCATATATTGGGAACATGTATCATTTTTTGGACATTTCTTACAAGATTACCTGTCTTTCAAGCTGAATAACCTGAGACTTGAGTAAGTTGACTCTTCTCTCCCCATACTGCTCTGTTGGTCCCTCTGAGACCAGCTGGTCATACATACTCCTGCAATATTCAATCATATCATACAATGTTATACAATGTCAAGTAATTGAAATCCTATTATCTTTCAATCTAGGAGTTTCTCACGTTGCCAATTCAAAAAATTTTGTGTGAAAAGTAGAGCTCTCAGCATTTAACCCACTGACTACGGGAACCTGGTGGGATGTGTACAAAGTCTATGGAGATTTCAGAATCTCGTAGTGAACAGGTTAATGCAATTAACGAGAGTAGTGCTCGAAATAGCTCAGGCTGGAACTATGGAGGGTACATTTTCTATCAAAATATTATTGCCTTAAGAAAAGTTAATTGAAACAGATCATTTCATGGGGGCAAATTATGCAAGAATTTCTTTTTTTATCAGGGGTGATGAGACCATAGGTCATCTCCCATTTACAAATAAACAAATAATTCCTTCACAAATCGTTATATTAGATTATTTTAGACTTTCGTTACCATACAAATAGTTAAGGTGTCAACTACAAAAACTGTTTTTTTAGTTTGTACTCACTTGATATTGTCCAATTCAGTTTTCAGAGATGAGTTTTCTTCTGATATTGTCTGGAGATAAGTGAAGAAAAAGAATAAAAATGCAAATGCAAACAAATCAGTAAATCATGATCAAATAGTGTATGGTGAAGGGGTGAATTCAATTAAAATACAAATGCTTGCATTTTAGAGCCAAATCTCAATTTAATTTTCATTAAGTTTACAGAAAACGAGGGCAATTTACTGACTGATCCATTCTGTGCCATTTCAAAGACCCCCCTTTTCAGAGCTGATTGATGTCCTCAAGATTAGCGATATCTGACAACTAATTAGCAGGCACTCTGTAGCCACTCTGAAGTATCATAAAATAACTTGTCCCATTTTGTTGCCACTACAAAGCTTACACCACTTCCCCAAACTGACTGGAGTCACAGCTACATGTAGATTGCATTGAAGCACTTCTAATTTCTTGCTTTAGGGCCCTGTTGAAGAAAGAGATGAAATCGATTCTGAAGTGTCATATCATGTGACTAAATGCACAAATCTGACTGGTTCAAATGCATGTATATGTTGTGACTTACAATTAATTGCATCTTTACAATCGATTGCGTCTCTCTCTCTGCAATGGGGCCTAGAACAGCTGGCGACTTGAGCACTCTCTATTTTTTTGGTTACGGTTAGAAATCTTTGTTGTTTTTTTGACAAATTAACTCTTAACGTGCCAGGGATTTGAATGCTCTATGGCATTTGTGTGTATTGTAACTCGCAAAAATGTGAGCTTGGTACTCAAGGAATCAATAGCAGAGCAATTATAACCCAAGCAAATACCGAAGGACCAACATATCAAAACAGATGAATCCTTGTACCTTGAGTTGCCTCTGAAGTTGGACGACACTAGCTTTTCCGCTGCCTCCATCAAGCTGTCCTTCGTTGGAGGCAGGCCGGGAAGCCTCACTCTTCAACCTCCCTGTAATCACATTCCGCCCCGACTTGGGCGTCTTCACCCCCGCCATTATCCTGAAACTGTGAATGAGATAAATGAGTGAAAAATGATTGTCTATCTATCTATCTATCTATCTATCTATCTATCTATCTATCTGTCTGTCTGTCTGTCTGTCTATGTAATGGTGGATAAATGCCAACTGCATCCTTCTTTAACCTCTGTATGATCACATCCTCCCTTACTTAGGCATTCTCATACCTACCATCTCCTGAAAGAAACTATACAATGAAAGAAATTTGTATTTTACTATTACAATCCCTTCTGAGTGGGTGGAATGGTGGATAAATTTAGAATTTAATGCTAGCTGGGCTCATTTTTCATATGTGGTCATATTCCTCCCTGATTTTGGTGTCTTTGTCTCTACAAATTGCCTTGAGGCTTGAGTATAGTTTGTGTTGTTTAATTATTATTATTTTTTTAAAATTTCATCTCACCATTGTACTGTGATTCAGCCAATGGCTTGTTTCCAGACATTCCATGGAATAAACATTACAAAAAAAAAAAAAAAAAAATCAAATACAATGTTCACAACGATACATACATGTACAAGAAAACAAAATTATGATTGTACTCGAAGATCATGCATCAAGGAAAATCTTTAGATCATGCATCAAGGAAAATCTTTAGATGCCAGTTTCCGTTAACTACAGTCAAATACAAATATTACATATATATGCAAAATCTTAAACTTAAAAACAAAAATGTGTGGATCCAGTCAAATAATCATTTATGCACATAGATGTTGGTTGCTTTTGATTAAGAACAAAGTATTAATAATTTTTAATTGACTGTAATTTTTTGTGCTTGAAATAAAGTAGGTAATTCATAACAGACCGAGACAGGTTGAATCAATTTTGACTTAGTCTTAGACCAAAATATGCATATATGACATCAAAATTTACTAAGTATTTAGTATGTAGTATGCTACATACTAAGTATTTAGTATGTAGTATGCTGACTCCTTTTACAATTAAATTTGCTTTGACTTTGTCACTTTGTCAACTGTTACTTATTTACTGCATTTTCATTGCTAATTAGGACTAGATATATCTCTTATAATGAGAGTGCAGATATTACACAGTTTATGGTGAATTCTAGTTAACATGTTATGGCATTATACATTGGGGTTTCGACTTGAAGACAACAAATTAGGATATTACGATCATAATATGAGCTAACCTAACCAGGCGCCGTACGTAGTACGGCGCCTGGCATACTGAGGTGTGTATACCGTGATGGTAACACTTTATAGGCTTTAACGGCAAACACACTTATAAAAAAAAACACAATATCATACTTTAAATAACATATCTCGGTTCATACTTACGAATTATGTTATGCATGGGCATCAATGATCCAAATCGTAACATGTCTGATGCTCCATTCATTTTATTTATACTGAAATTTACTATAAAACTGGCAAGATTACAGAAGTGACGAAAGTAGTTTCCGAATTTGTTCGCTGCATGCAATATCAGGTGATCAAAAACTTGTCGGCAATGCATGCAGCAACCGATCGCCCCGCGCATGCGCTATGCATTGCTGACGAGTTTTCGGTCACCTGACATTGCATGCAGCGAACAAAGTCAAAGACGAAGGAAATAACAGTCATCATCATCATCATCATCAATTTGAGGTAAGTTATCATTCTTTTGCAACAAATTAAATAGCAAGCAAGGTAGGTTGAAGGTTTAATTCATGTCTAGAACTAAAAAAAATATAATAATAATAGATGTAAAGTTCTTGAAACCACCCGTCGCAAAATTTCATCAAATTTTTTAACGTCTCGTCTTCACAGCGCCGTCCTACGGACGGCGCTGATCACAGTTAAATATGAGCCCACTTTTGCAAAGATATTTCTAACATAATTTATCGCATGTGGGACTGAAGATATCCAAATGATTATATTACCGCTCACAAAAACATAATAATTTGACCCAAATAACTTATTAATTCAAGTTCAATTGCACCAAAATTATCATTCATACGTACTTTCAACAACATACATTATTACAAACTATCTTTCACTTAATGATGGTTGGTAAACAAGAAATACCTCTTTACTTCGGTCTTCGCAGCTGCAATAGCTCCCAAGTGGAATTCCGAACGGGTACGGCGCGGCGCGCGGGGCGCGCGCCGCCACCCCGAAAGTTCCACTGATCGGCTGAGTTTGTTGCCAGGGAAAGTGGCGTCTACCATATTGGCTACCATACAGGCGCCGTATACGAATATTATGGAATCCATTCCCTAACACTCTCAAGTGGCGCCACAAATGAATCCGACCGGCCGACGCGACGACAGGTGTTTTTCATAAATTTCTTTCACTTCTAGTTCTATCAATTTGTGATTTCAGTACCATATCTCCTGCCAGTACAATTCATATTACTTTCCTTCCTTTAATGTTCACCTCCAATTATATTGTTGCAAATTTTGCCATTTTGTTAATGTATGTATTATTGAAAATATTTGGAAATAAATGTTATATTGAACTGAACTGAATTGTCTTTTCTTTTCTGTTGGCATCCTGCAGGTTCGCATTATTCATTTAACTTTATCTAATGTTGTTTTTATAATTTTCTTGAGCATTCTTTGAGCAATTATATAGGTCAACACATAACAAAAATTCATGTATGATAATGTTGTCCTCCTTTTATTCGTCTCTGTCTTTCTTCTGAATCTCTCAAATATGCACTTTTATTTTAACTACTTGAATCTTTAGTAATTGTTCTCATTTCTTGCTATATCTCGGCCTCTCTATTTCGTATTCAATTACCCCCGGCCCTCTCCCCCTCTCCCCTCAATGTGTTCTAATTTCTTTATTCCTTCTTATTCTGAGCAAATCATTATGATTTTGTTTTGCTTTTTTTTAGCGCAATACTCCGTCCTCGGCTCCTCTTTCTTTCTTACTTTCTTACTATCTTTTCATAGAACATTTTCTACAATAAATTATGACTATAAGTTTATAAAACAATATATGAAATATGGAATAATTAATTTCATTCAATTCAATGCAACACTTACAATTTGATAAAAACTTGAAGCCTATATCAACAACAACAATTACAAACAACAAATACAGGTTAAACTCGGTGCACATGTAACAAACAAAGAAAAAAGGATAAGTAATTTTAAAAAAATTTACTAAACAAACACTGTTAGATGAGAATGTAGGGGGGGGGGGGGGGGGGGGGGGGGAGGGGGGATAACCAGAAGCTAGAGGCTTATCAATGGTTAATCCTCATACAACGAGAGAAAAATAGAATAAGACACCGGGTTAGGATTTTATATAAAAGGGGACATGCATGCTAACACATACACATGACTTTTAAATCTACTTGTATGTTCTTATGCTTCACATGACAATACTTTTATAGTTGCGTTTAACATTTAATAAAGTTTGGCCATTTCTAACTTCGATAGGTATATCATTCCAACATTTCCCCCCCCCCCCCCCCCCCCCAATAAATGTGATACTTGTGCGTGACAAAAATTCGTAAGTGCCCATTCCCCTTACATGTGTATTGAAGTGATATAATTATATAATATTTTTTAAATTTTTTTATTTATTATTTATTATTATTTATTTATTTATTATTTATTTTATTTATTTTATTTATTTTATTTATTTTATTTATTTATTTATTTTTTTATTTTTTTATTTTCCGAAACACAAGTAAAAACAGTAAATACAAAAAATTCGGAGGGATGGCCCATTCAGCGCCGTCTATGCAGACATTCCTGTTCTACCATGGGGTCCCTTAACAACAATATACTAACAATAATTAACAAAAATTTACAATAATAAACAGTAATTAACAATATAATCAAAAATTAATTTCAACAAACAATTAACCATTAACAGCAATTAACAATAACTAACAATGAATTTCAACAATTATTATGATTACAAGCTATATACAACTATGAGTGCAGCCTACAGTCTGTACTACTGAATCAATATCATCGAAGAGGATTAAACGAAACTTGGTATAAAAGAATGCAAACATACTTGGCGAGGATTTTATTACAGAGGGAAGAATATTATATTCATGCGCGCCTCTATAAAGAAATGTGCGTTTAAGAAATTCTGTTTTTGGTTTTGGTAAAAATACATTTCCATTTGATCTTAGAGAATAACTATATTCACAAAAATTGAAAGGATCTTTTTAAATAAGGCGGAGTTAACTCATGTTTTGCCTTATACCGTATACCATTGAGTTTAAATGAGAACTTCGCCTTGCTGCTAATGATTTTAAACCAACTCGATCATGCAAATATATAATTGACATATGTCTGTAAGGGCTAACCCCTAACATAATTCGACAAGCTCTGCTTTGGAGCTTCTGCAATAAATCAGTGTGTTTAGCACAGGCCGTTCCATATACCAAGTCTCCATAGTCAAATATTGGGAGAATCATTGCATTATACACAATTTTCAAGTTTAAAAAAATTAATATTATATCGTAAACGAGATAGAAGACCTATCAATTTACTAATTCGAATACAAATATTTTCAATGTGTAAATTCCACTTTAAATTTGCATCAAGTATCATACCAAGGTACTTTATAGACTGTACATATTGTATTTCCTTGTCATTTAATTTTAAGTTTAAATTATTACAAAACGGTCAGTATGTTATTTGGTTCTTATAAGATGTTACATAATATGTAACATCTTATAAGAACCAAATAACATACTGACCGTTTTATCAAAGTTAAGGCACAGTTTAGAATTACACAGCCAGCTATATATATTCAATAAGTCGGAATTAATTGTTTCTTCTATAACATTTGTGTCCTTGTGAGAAAAATAAATCACTGTATCGTCTGCATATAAATGTACATTGTAATGCTTTATGTGTTTCACAATATCATCAATATATATAATAAACAAAAGTGGCCCTAATATCGAGCCTTGAGGGATACCGTAATCTATATCCATTTCTGTCGAGGTTGAAGAATTAAAAAGCGTACTTATCCGACGACCAGTCAGATAGCTACTAAACCATGGCAAACAATTCATCTAAAAACACCCGGGTCAGACTGACCCGGAAAAGAGTCTGTTGGGGCCACACTCCATTCCGGGTCAAAACATGACTCGGAATGGGGTCAAATGTGACCCCATTCCGGGTCTTCATGACCCTATTACGGGTCATGTTTTGACCCTGAACGGAGTCTGGCCCCAACGGACTCTTTTCCGGGTCCATTCTGACCCGGGTGTTTTTAGAGTGAAGCATTTAATACACCAATACTGGATAATTTATTCAATAAAATGGATGGCTTAACGGTATCGAATGCTTTTCGTAAATCAATGAAGACAGCACCAGTATACATTCCGCGATCTAGCGCGCTTAACCAGTCGTCTGTGACCTTCAATAATGTAGTATTTAATAGTTGAGTGTTTTTTTCTGAACCCCGACTGGGCTTCTGACAAAATAGTATTACTTCTCAAATAACAAACTATTTGTTCTTGAACAAGTTTCTCTAAAATCTTTGATACAGAAGGCAAAATAGAAATGGGCCTATAATTATTAGGAGATAATTTATCACCGGATTTGTATACTGGTATTATCTTTGACCTTTTCCATTTACTAGGGAAAACACCTTCGCGTATTGTCCTATTAAAAATATAAGTAAGAGTTGGTACAATGTATGGAGTTGCCATCTTCATTACCAACATAGGAATATTGTCAACACCAGCAGATGTTTTGTTAGTCATGCTTAAAATTGTCTTTAATACGTTTTCTTCACTGAAAGGAATACATTCAAAACTAGAAGGCCGACAAAGTCAGCATACCCACGCCTCCCATTAGCCCTGTTCTACCCCTTCGTCGGCCTCAACCCTGTTTTGCTTACCGATGCATCCTAAAAACATAGTGATCAACCGTTGAACAGAACGAGTGTATGAACTGTATGTTTATCTTAAGCGTATAAGTTTAAATTGCATGTAAATTGTCCACTTGAGAGGATCATCACCATTGTTCTGGTCATTGGGCCAGGATGTGTGCATTAATGCCATTAATTATTATTTTGCGACTGCAACTGGCGGACTGCTGTTGCTTGCGGCGCGGCAGCCCCATGGCGAGGCAGTGTACAAAATTATTGACAATGAGACTGCACACTGTTTTACTTTTGTATAATCAATCCATTTTCCCCTATTTTCCTGATTCTAACCAGTCTAGATGTATTCAATATGTAAAAATGAACATCTGTTCATCTTCACATTAGTGTCGGGTCAATAATAATTATTAAATAAATAAATAAATGTATTTTTCGGAAACTTACCAATTTCTTGGCGCTTCAACGTTCAGATCAGCGTGTTGCAATTCAATTCCGTTCCGTATTAATTAACCCGGAATCGAAAGTACCGTACCATAACATATGGTACCGTGCGCGCGATCGCGATGCACACCTGGACTAAACTTGTTAGTTGCTGCTCGAGATTCAGCGAGGTTACCGTACCGCGCCTATAACGTGCAGATATTATTTAGGCACACACGTGCATTAAATACATACTCAAACTTCAAGGTTCCACAGAATTTGCAGGGGTCAACCAATCATCACCAAAATCTAATCGATTCTTCCATGTCACTATCCAAACATTCCCTGAAAATTTGGTGCAAATCCGTTCACCCGTTCTCTAGTTATCTTGTACACAAACAAACAAACAAAAAAAAAAACAAACAAACAAACAAACAAACTAGAAGGCCGACAAAGTCAGCATACCCACGCCTCCCATTAGCCCTGTTCTACCCCTTCGTCGGCCTCAACCCTGTTTTGCTTACCGCAGGCTAACCAGCGCGTTTTAGGCACGATTTGGTGAAAATGCCTAGGCCAGGGTGTAGGCCGCTTGCTTGCGGCGCGGCAGCCCCATGGCGAGGCAGTGTACAAAATTATTGACAATAAAAACACCTGAATCATCCAAAAATGTAAGTTTCCAAAGTGCACCCTACTTCCGATTGCTCGAAAATTTGAGATTTCAACAAAGTTCACTGCGAAAATGCGGCAAAAAATGACTTACGGAGGTTGAAATTGGTCGAGTTTCTCGATTCAAAACACGAACCGGATCTATAATCATCGCAAGCATCTCTTGTGTATACTTCACATGCATATTACGTGGTTCAATCAGCTGTTTGACCGCATTACATTTGGAAAAATAGTATATCCCTCCACCCTTGCAATAGCGAAGTTGCATTGCCCACAGCCAAACATCGCGCAAACTACGTGTACAAAAATATGGCCCATGCGCGCACGCCATGTAACGCCGAATGACGATGCCTAATTAAATACATACTCAAACTTCAAGGTTCCACAGAATTTGCAGGGGTCAACCAATCATCACCAAAATCTAATCGATTCTTCCATGTCACTATCCAAACATTCCCTGAAAATTTGGTGCAAATCCGTTCACCCGTTCTCTAGTTATCTTGTACACAAACAAACAAAAAAAAAAACAAAAAAAAAAAAAAACAGACAAACAAACAAACATACGGAACCCTTTACATAACCCCCTGCCGATTTCATCGGCGTGGGTAACAAACAAACATACGGAACCCTTTACATAACCCCCTGCCGATTTCATCGGCGTGGGTAACAAGATTGAACATTATCATTTACAGCGTGTTTACTCTCAACAGTGGGAATTTTAGACGCCAATTCAGACCCTACGTTAGCAAAGAATTCATTAAAATGATTAGCTCAAAGGCTGGCTCTCATCAACTTTATTGCTATTAACAGGTTTTTTAGATGGAAGCAATGGTTTCAAAACTGACCAAATATTAACACTTGAGTTATTATTAGAGGCCTTGTTTAACTTTTTAGCAAAATGTTCTTTCTTAACTATTCTTATTGTCTTCGTCACTAAATTTCGAGCTTTACGATACAAATTCATAATAATATCGTCTTTATTTTTCAAAGCTTGTCTTTTTCAAATTATCTCTTCTTTTCATTAACTGAATAATGTCTGAGTTCATCCACGGAGCTGGCTGCTTACGAACACGTTTCTTTTTCAATGGGGCGAGTTCATCCACAGTCTTCATTAAAAAGCTTTCCCAAAGTTCCACTGCTTCATCAATGGATTCAGTTAATATAATTTCGTGCCAAGAATGATTTAATACATGATTGCGAAAAACTTCCATATCAACATTTTTAAAGTTTATAAATGAAATTATTTTGGGTGATTGAACAATTTTAACTTTCCAATACAAATAACATAAATAATGATCACTTAAACCTACATCAATTACCCCATGTGATTCAACCATATTTATGTCATTGGTTAACATAATTATGATCTATCAAACTCATTTAATTATTTGTGACTCGAGTGTGCCGATCAATATTTATTTGTTGCATTGAATACAAAGTATTAATTTCTTCATACCGTTTTGTCACGTTCGACCGAGAGTTTGCTCTTATATCACAATTTACATCCCCCATTACAACAGTATACAAGCGAAATGTGTCAATCATTACAATCTTACTACCTGGTGGGCGATACCATTACAAAAATAAGAATGGATCAGAAGATTTAGGTTGAACTTTTATTATAATTGCTTCAAGTGATTCAAGTGCGTCAGAAGAGATCTGCTCATAGCAAATAATATTAAGAATATAAATAGCGACACCACCTCCATTGCGATTTCTATCTTTACGAATTAAATCGTAACCTGGAATACGCAATTCATTGTCACTAATGGAATCGTCTAAGTATGTCTCATTGAGTGCTAAAATATGAATGTTATTGGCAAATAAAATCATTCTTATTTCATCTATGTTACGATAAAGACTTCGAACATTTAAGTGCGAACATTTAAAACCTTCATTATTAAACTCATTAAATTTCAATGACACATTTGCATCTTTATCCCCAGAGGTTGCCCGAGCTAATGGTGCTTTAATATGATTTTCGCATTTATCATTCCTATCAAAAGTGTCAACTAGGGGTAAATAATGAAAAAGACATTTTTACATTGCCAATTCAAAAATTCAAAATGTATATCATCATAATGCTCATTTTTAATCCCAGCACATTTTGTGTGCATCCAATCTAAGCAGTAAGTACATTGTAAACCTCTCTGATTATTTCTAACTTCTTTGGTGCAAGAGACACAAGGGTATTTGCACAACATTAACAAAAAAGAGTTCTTAACAATTAAATTATCAGCGCATAACTACAGGGATTCAAAGTCACCGGGGCTGCGTATCACTTTGTTTATTGTCTTCCCGTTTGTCGCGCTGACTTTGGCAATTATTCTTCCGTCACTCAACCATTTATATAGAATGCAATCGCGAACAATAGCCCGGTGCCGGTGCCAATCAGTGCCATGGTTCACTGCAGCTCAAATAAAATAAAAGGATCATAATTAACAAATATAGGGTAACAATTAAACCCAGAATTAACAATCACATTTTCGCTAGGAGGAAACTATATTACGCGGCATTTGAAGGCTTGGAGACCGGTGTCAGAGATGTTGCCAACTTTGTCAGGGAGACTTCCAAATTCTGACAGCCGAGTGGATATTGACACCGCTTTTATAACCATATACATTCCCCCATATAATTCTACTGCTCAAAAATCTATCATTTCAATAATTTCCATGATTATTTTTTTCTTACAATCAATGAACGTTTCAGCCTCTGGATGGTTAACCGCATTTGAATAATCAAGGTCTTTTTGACAGCCTGTTAATAACAAAAATGCCACCAGACACAACAAAAGAAAGCAAATATCGGAAATTGAATAGAAAATGGGGAGGAAAGAAGGGAAGAAATCGTGTAAGGATTCATGTGTACATTATTTACCCTACTATTTACAGCCACATTAACAGGTGCATTCGTATTTCTTAACTGCTATGTGCTGCACAAATTATTGTACAACGCTTTGTGGGTGTATTTTGTGTGTGAATCATGCAGGACTGGCAGTACAACAAAATAGTCTAGCAGAATAGGTGAGAGAATACACTTGCAACTGTCACGAATGTTAACACCATTGTGTAGTGCATTACTGGCAATATTGTTTTCTCAAGATCGAAGAGGAATCGACAAGACCTTGGAAATATTATTTGATTTACACTACTTAGAGCTAAACGAATGATTCGGTGTATTAGTTTTTCTCAGTGTTAATTCAATACGTTTGTTATGATATTATGAAACAAGCTACTGGAAACTGGTGTACCATAACTATTGACTATTTGAAAAGTACACAACATCGAAAGCAAGGGGTTAATTTATTACTTATGAGATCGACACCAAATTTTGTCGGAAAATAATACTTATCAACGCAGTACAAGAACTGCACTGAACTGATACGACTGTGAACTTTCTCTCACATCTGCAATGGAATAAAGCAACATACCTTATAATGCGAGTATAAACGTGAGGATGTCATATTCTCGAATATGTTGTGATTAAATGGACATAAATGTGGAGGTGTTGCTCACGGTATCATCTTTTGAATATTATCTTCAGTCTAACGGACAATCTTCTCTACTGAATCCTCAAAGGACTATATAGATCCGTTTGCGCGAAAGAAATTAAGAGAAATGTGATGTCGATAATTTGTTGAGAAGAAAGGAATCACTCGAGGCAACAGATTTGTTGTTATGCAGTATTCATCATCACTAGCACGGAGAATATTCAATGCGTAAATGTCTATTTTAAATTCATTAATATGATGTGAAATCGCCACCACCATCTCTTTATTATTAAGATAATCGTAAGACAATATTAGATAAGTCAAACATATTTTTTATCAAAACTGAAACTGAAAACTTAATTTGTGCGCAGAAATAAGCAAAGAAATCATTTTTTAAGGTATAGAACCCTGTATCTGAAATATTCTTGTTGGAAATCATCTCGTCAGAAACACCCGATATACAAATAGGGCTGACTAAAACGCAAACAGTTTATTCATATGTGATTAAGGAACACGGATACGGGGAGAACGACGATGTCGACGATCGTTGAATTCCGACGTCAGAAGCTGTTCGAGGCCATTGAGGCGCTCGACTTGTTCCAGGTCCGGAACCTCCTGGCCCAAAGGGACGATTACGGCGAGGACTGGGATTTCCGAGATGAGGAAGGGAGATCGGTCTACTCGCACGCCATCAACGCCGGGGTCACTCGTAAGTCCAGACGAAGAGGCCTACTAATTAAAAGGATTCCCATTTTAAGCATGAATGTATGTATACACATGAATATTAATCCTAGTCCATGAAAATAACTACAGGAATAACTGGGTCCATTTGTAAAATCGCACTAGCTTTATTCTATTCTACGTTTATTTTAGATTATAGGGCTAAGTGGGGGCTAAGTATGCAAGCACAATATCGTTTGGGTTGCCAATTATCGGGTTAAGTCAATACGTAATAAATATGACTTAGACCATTTTGGTTGCACACTTAGCCATATCATCTAAAATATACTTAGAATACAAATAAGCTAGTGTCGTTTTATAAATAGGGGACCCCTGTCCCTATTATATATTCTTATAATAAATGTTCTACTTGTAATATTGTTTTGGTGGAGCTAGTATTTCCGAGACAAGGATGTGAGATCAATGTAATCTTATTTATCATAAGCATTTTTCTTTCCATTCAAGGAAAAAAAATCGAAAACATTCAAAAGGGGAACGATTTGGTTAAAGGGGTAATTCAGTTTTGGTATAGAGGGCGCTGCACGAAATAATTTTGTTGTGAGATAATGAAAAACTGAGTGTGACATTTGAACGAGCATACAATTTTGATGGCATAATAAACTTTATTTGATCAAAATCGGCTCAGAAACGGCCGAAATATCAATAAATATATTCGATGATTTTTTTTTTTTTTTTTTTTTTTTTTTAAATGCTTGCACTTAAACAAAAAAAAATCAAATGAGGTTTTTAAATAGTTGTTGATGATCTCTCTATTTAATCATTATTTCAACAGAACATCACATGCATAATTTTGTAGGAAAAATGGTTGAAACCAATGCTTTTTTAGAGAGCGCCCTCTTGTGTTTTGATGGCTCTTTTTGAATGATAACAGGCTTTTTAATTATTCGTTTGTAATTTGTTATACCTTTCGAGCATGGTAGTTATAACTGTTATTGTAGTGTTATTGTGCAGGTTTTGGTTACTAAAGCTCAGCCTTACCGAAACTGTACCTTTAAAATCGTATTTTTCAGACGTTCCTTTAAAATGTCTATGCATCAAATCTTTTCAACATTTTTACAAACATTATTACTTCGATCTACACTAGTTTTCATACCAATCAATTTGAAGATTGAATTCATTTTACGCAATCAAAGTTAATATGTATATTTTGAACAAACGTTATGATTATAGTTCCCTTTTTATGCACATTTTCTTTCATTTCGGTGAATAATGTTTATTTCGAGGTGCAATTGGAGACGATGTAAGGATAGCGGAACGTTTATTTCATACATAGTATAGGTATTCAAAATACAACTATTCGTGAGTTTAGCATGCGACCTAGGTATGGTGAAATGGCTGCGTGGTTTGAATGAATGCCATAATAAATAAAGTCCAATATCCAAAACCAAGTTTCCATGTAGGCTACCTTTCTGCCTCAAGATACGATGTTGAGATAAATTATTGAGGACACTGTGCATTATATTTTGGTACAATTACTACTGAAGCACGTACTGAACGAAAAGGCGGTCATTAATCATTAATTGTGTACATTCTTACGATCGGCAACATTATTTTTATCTACAAAAAGAAATGTGATTTTAGGCCTTTTGATGTATTTTTTGCTTTAGAATTATGTATTACTCTTGGTTTCCCCTGTTGGTGATTTATTGCTGACATAAAATGATTGTCGACTCGTAATCATTATGGCATGAAATAATTATAAATTAAATGCAACGGCAACATTTTAACAACAACAACAACAACGACGACGACAATGACATACCAATAATATTGCTGATTTCACGAGTTGGGGTATTTTTTATCTGATTATATGAACTGATTATATCAACATCATGTCAACGCATTTTATTTATGATCATGACTATTAATTAAGATTCTGCTAATTGTTATTCCGTAGCGTCTTCAACGAGCACGACGTACCACTGGACGACGCCTTGGTCCGTGCTGCTAATTTCTGAAGGATGTGAATCACTTTAGTTAACAAACAACTATTTAAAGAAGAGAATAAATGCACTTAAACAAAATATATATATATAAATATAATTTGTTTTAAATATTGATTGAAAACAAATTTCTTCAGTTTTCCAGAGATGTTGTTAGGTGTGTTCATCGAGCACGACATACCACTGGGCGGTGCTCCTTGCTGATTTAATATGTACAGTATGATGGGAATTTATTCGGCTTACACGAAATAAAAATACAGGAACAATTGTTTATACAAAATAATACTATAATGTATCCTTGCTCCCCAGGGAGTGGAAAACGTGCACTTTGTGTGCTGGATTGATTGCAGAATGTATCCGATGACCTGGGTAATAATACAATTGTAAAACGCTTAGAGATGATTATCAATCGTGATAGGCGCTATATAAATCGAGAATATTAATATTATTATTATCAATTGAAACCTTTTTATTTCAGAGATGATAGGTGTGTTTATCGAGCATGACATACCACTGGGCGATGCCTTGCTTCGAGCGGCTGATTTCTGTATGGTGGACATGGTCAGAATCATCTGCGAACATGCCTCAAAATTACCCCAGGTATATAACATTTATTATTTATTATTATTATATATTAACATTTATGGATGCCTTCATACAACAATCACTGTCCCCTATCCTAACATGAACAAAGGCGTATGTCTGATATATTTTTTGGGGGGCGTGAATTTATTGCAATCATACACAATCTGATTTAAATTTGTATTCATTCAAATACAAAATATGTTTTGTATTTTTATTTATTCAATAACCTCTCATATTATTTGTGTACGTACACCAAAAACAGGATGCGATTTTAGAGTAGCAATTATGAGAACAATAATAAGCCTATACAAAGTATATAATTCATGAAAACATTGGCGGCACACAGCAATGGGGGTAGAGGGGGGGGGGGGTACAAATCATTATGTTGACAGGCAAAATGAAAACTTAATTTCGATTGGAGGGAAAGGGAAAAATACTCCATCAAAACAATGCTCTTTGGCACCGCCATTAAGTGTAGGTCTCTAGTAGACAGAAAAATCCACCTCGTTCTGGAGGGGTCCTTTGATATTATGACGTCATACTATCCCCCTCCATCACGAATACGAAGGGAACAAGATAGTGTAAGATGATAATGAAACAAGACACAATCTCAGTGGACCCAACCCTCGGAATATAGACCGGTTTTTCGGTCTACGTCTCTAGATGCTCTTCAGTCATTAGGGATATCGTCTTCAAGTCATTTAGTATAAATTATATGCAGGGTTTTTCCCCTTAATTTTTTAAATAGTTTTACCACCGAATTCTTAATTTCCTTTCGTGTGCAGCATGACAAAGAAGTGGTGGTCGAGTGTCACTGCGAGAATGATGACTACCACTCGTGCCTGACACCGCTCATGGCGGCCGCTCACAAAAACAACTTCGCCGTCGTCAAGGTATGATGACAATCAAGTCAATCCTTATTTTAAATTTAAGGTGAAATTTGTATTGTGTTACTTTGAGGCCTATCAATATATTAAATCAATCGTTCAATATAAAAATAACAATAACCGCTCACGGCGGCCGCTCACATGAACAACTACGCTGTCGTCAAGGTATGTATGGCAATCGAGTTAAAAGTCAATTCATTAACTCGTCAACTCATTGAAGACCATGCACGGAGGGGTGAACATACAATTTCTGTTTTGAGACAGGAAAGGTATTATGACTTAGTGGTTAGAGCGTCTGTCTCATACACAGGAGGTCCCGTTCTGGATGGATTGATTGATTGATTGATTGATTGATTGATTGATTGATTGATTGATTGATTGATTGATTGATTGATTGATTGATTGATTGATTGATATATCGATCGATCGATCGATCGATTGGTTTATTGTATT
Source organism: Echinarachnius parma (assembly GCA_037951105.1). Taxonomy (NCBI): domain Eukaryota; kingdom Metazoa; phylum Echinodermata; class Echinoidea; order Clypeasteroida; family Echinarachniidae; genus Echinarachnius; species Echinarachnius parma. The sequence continues at coordinate 40,390 of JBAMJV010009015.1, read as the reverse complement.
GGTGAATGGATTAATGGATTAATTTATTGATTTTTTGGAAATATAGATTGATTGATTAAATATTCAATATTTACTGAAGCTTCTTCTCGATGTCGGGTCGACCTTGTCCGAACCACCGGCCGACCAGGACAACTACAGCGTGGCGGATACCATCGTCTTCTTTAAGTGTTACTACGCCTTGGCCAGCGAGGCATACATGTCGCAGGCGTTCACCGATCCGCTGGACTTCGCCTTCGGCCTGGGTCAGCGGCTTCGCGAGCTCGGCGACCTACTCGAAGACAAGAACGCGGAGCTGAGCGAGCTGGCGGAACGCGTTGAGGCGTTTACTGGTGACTACATGGGATGCGCCACTAGCACTCAAGAGGTATTGCCAATTTATTCAAATAATATTGAGAACATTCACATTATTTCAAATGGAAATGTATATTCTTAGATAGCAATATGTGTGAATTTGCGTCATTATAGTAATGTTTTTCCTCGTATTTTTATGACGGCAAATAAAACAAAAAACATGCAACGTAAACTCTCGAGTTGAATTATAGAGAGATTGCATGACAGCAGTTGTCTAAATTAAGAATGAATAATTAAAGGTGCACCTGTAAAGTGTCAGATATTGCTCAAAATTACATTTGAGACTTCAATACTGTACTTGATACTTGAAGAAAATATCTCCTTAAAAGCGCCATTCGGTGCTGTCCTGGAGAGGCAACCAAAATCATTGTAAGATATGTCCGAATGAAGTGTGAAAGTTTCATTGAAAAAGAACACTGCTTTCCTGGTTAAAAAAGCGAAAATATGCGCCAGCTTTTCCAACGGACGTTAATGAGGTTTATGACCTTTAAGTAACGCTTTTGAGCTGAATGATAGATATCGTCATATATAAAGGGGCATTTGAAAAAATCTAACCCTATTTTATTCTTCTCTTACCATAAGCTAAACAACACGGTAGAAGAGAAACGAGGAAGCTCAAAGTAATTTTCGTGGAGTTAGACAAAGAAACTTTGAAAATATTGAAAACATAATTAGTTATTACGTAAGATGAATGACATAATTCTCGAGGGAAAAAAAGACTTTAACTTATTTTGTTGGCAGGTGCAAACCATCATCAGGGTGACGCGTGGAGAGAGCGATCATCCACTCGCCAAAGTACGAGTTGCAGTAGAGACCAACCAGAAACCCGTAAGTTATTCCACAACGAACTGGAGGTGTTGCATAAAGAGTTGCGATCAATCGCAAAGTTGCGAGGTTGCGATTAAATACGCAATTTGCCCTCCTGACTAGTCAGTATTCTGAAAGTGCAATGACAACCACTTGTCTCAACTTTAAAGGATGCTGCCAAATAGATTAGGTTACGTAGATGGGATTAACCTGGTTTGATATTGTATATTACAATTTGTAACAACTGGGGGCCTATCCGGGAACATTTATCGCTTCCTTGAAATATCAACTCTATAATAAACTCATTTCCATACCATCGATTCTTTGTCACGATTTATTTGTCACTGTTTGTCCCTATATACCTAATGACAAACAATGATTATGATGACGAAGATGATGATGATGATGATGATGATGATGATGATAATGATAATGATGATGATGATGACGATGATGATGATGATGATTATTATTATTATAATTATTATTATGAAAAATTATGATGATTTTGCTGTTTACTCTAGTTCGTCACACATCCGTTCACTCAAAGCGCTTTGAGCAGCAGCTACTACGCAGAAATGCAGTCCAAAAGCGCTCCAGTTAAACTGATTCTGACAGTGTTGGCGCTGGTCTTCTATCCGTTTGTTTGCCTCTCCTATCTCATCTACCCCGCGGACGCCTTAGAGCGGTACCTCAAAATACCGTGAGAATTTCGTTTGTTATAGTTTTTTTTTCTTTCTAAACAAGCAATTCAGATTTGATATGAAATTTTTATATCATTACATAATTATTTGAAATGTTCTAATGCACGGTAATGTTTCACCTCTGAAATCATGTATTTATTAATTATATTTTCATCAAATGGATGCAAAAGCATCGGAGGGTTGGAAGAAGTATTATAAAACAATGTTTTCAAGAGGATAATGTTGATATCCGTACAATTTTGACGAATTATACAAGACGTTCAAACCCACTTTTGTTTCTTTAATTGGAAAATCAGACGATATGAAATGTTGTTCTTTTTTGACAGATATAAGCATCCCAAAACCAATCAAACAAACAAACAAAAAACAATAAAAAGCGAGCAAACGATCAAACAAACAAAAATAACAGAAAAACACACATTATATTATATTATACCATACCAGAAAAAGATTTCACAATTAATATGGTTATAGCAGATGAAGTTTTGATCTTTTAATCCATGTAAATTATATATATAATGTTTTGATCTTTGTGTTGTTGCAGATATACAAAACTCTTCATGAACATGGGATCAAACATAACGTTGATGGCGTGCGTCATAGTGCTTGTCTTTATCGACTACCACTTGTATCCACAAGCCAAGTTTGCCCTCGAACTGTTGATTTTCTTTTTCTGCGTTGGTAAGTATTTAAGTTACTTTCCGTATAAAATTTTGCTATTATCTGATTATAAACAACTATTTAGGATGAAAATAGTAAACAATGGAAATTTGGTATTTTGTAAAGAAGAACTAAAAGATGTAGTACATTTTTTATATGAATGTGAGATTAGTCGAATTATTTGGGATGAAACTTCAAATGGGATTTATGAACAAAACTCAAGTCAGAGTTTTGTTTATTTACCAAACATAATTTTTGGCTTGAAGAGTAGAGAAACGGTGCTAATGGCCCGGTCAGATATCAACGGATAGCGGAAACGAATGCCCAACGAATAGAAAATTTGCGAAATGAAATTATCCGGTGATGAAAGTCGTCTCCATTGCTTTATGTACAAAACATAGAACAAGCTCTCCGTTTGACGTCCGTTTACGCAATCCGTTGATATGTGACCGGGCTATTAACAACAAATGTTTATTGGTAAATTGAATAATATAGTAAGTTCCTCATTTTGATATGTTGAAAAAGACAGTTTTGCAAAATTATACAGATGATCTCTATCTGGTATGTTGTTAAGAGGCAGTTGCTACATTCTGTGTTTGTATAGAAAGACTTTATTATGAATTTGTTCAAGCATGTACATGTATTTAGTTTGTTTGTTTGAAGATTATTGTTTAGGTGGTCCCGACATTAAAAAGGGTGCAACATGTGACTTTCATACTGACTTTTGTAATTGTTCACGGAGAATACAATTATATGCCAACTATTCCCCCCCCCCCCCAAAAAAAAGGATTTAACAACAATTCTAAGTTAGAAATCACCAAAAGGAGCGCCCCTAAAAATTGCCTGAACGTTGTCCGCATTACACAAAAGGCCTGTGACGAGGTTGCAGTCGGAAGTTCCGCAGATTTGTCTCTACGTGTGAACGCAACTTCCGCCTGTAATGACGTCATTTGGCCGAACCCCAAAATTCTCGAATTTTTAGAGGCGGGGCTTAGTAAGCCACGGAAGGCTTTCAAACTTGTGGAAATATGCATTTCTGTATTTTGTACAAAAAAATTATTGTTCATACAAACTCTGGCTTAAAGATTGACCAAAAATGATATGTAATAAATTCATGATGTGTGATGATACGAAATGTTGATACTGAATATACTGATTGTTTTTTCAGGAATCTCTTGGCGGCACGTCGGGGTGATCTATAATATCGGTCCGGCCAAGTTTCTGGCCCTTCCTCTGACCATCATCGACACACTGCTGGTCAAGCTCGCCTACACCTCCTTCTTCCTCGCCTGGATGGGCAGATTATTAGTGAGGAAATAATTTACTTATTAAGATTTTTACAGAAGTGTATATACCCATTTGTAATTATAACGTACATATAGATGCGAACGTCACTATTGTCTTATATAGGCGCTGCAACGTCAATATCAGCGTTTTGTTTTTGTTTTTAAGTAAAGACGATTTAAATTTGACTCGTATACTTATCATATCATTTACTTAATTGCCGTCGATAAATGGATTTTTGAAACTTGTCATCAGTTTGGCATCCATTCTACATCATCGACAATTCGTCAGTCACCTTGAAATATTCATTTTAGAATATTTTTAGAACATTTACAAAATAAGCTTATCCGCTATGAAGAGCCTACTTAGTAAAATGAGAGTCATAGGGTCCCGAGCATTCATTTATAGAATAATCTTTATACAAATTAAGAATCCTAAAATAATTTAAAATAAAGAGTCGTTACTACATGTAGTATATTTCATAAACTTCATTCTAAGATCGTAAGATCATTTAAGATCATACCTCTTCCGACTCCCATTTGTTTTACTGTTTTGTGTTTCATGGCGCAAGCATTACTACCTTTCCCAAAATAGAACGCGTACACAGAGGGAGCGATTGCGCGATATAACGCTGATGTCCAACAAAAACTCAATCCCACCACGGTGGCCAACACGCTCGTCAATGCATCCAGTATAATCGACAATTGGACGACGACTTCCACGCCCCAAATGACAACGCCGTACGAAGAACACGACCATATCGCTACCACGGTGGATGCTATCTGGAACGATCCTCGCGTGATCTCCGAGGATCTCTACTGCTTCATCATCTTAGTCTGCATCATTCGGACGTTCAGCGTCCTCAGCGTCAATCAGGTCGGCATTTACGTGATAGCAGGTAAATATGGCAGACCATTTGTGCCAAAGTTCAAATCAGACTTGACAGTGTATGTGTAACTAGATCATCTAGATGCCAAAGTCATTAACCAGGACATGTTGACTATAAGCACCCAATCCTGAATCTTGGCAATGAGCATTTAATTGCTTTGTAATATGGATTTAGAGCGCATGCAATGGGTCAATGCGTAGTACTATGGGGAAATCCGTAATACAGATCGTTGATGCCACAGAGGATTGGAGATAATAATTATTTCAGTGTTTATTGGTGAATGGATTATACAACATGTAAAACTAACCATGATAATAAATTGGAGAAATAATGTTGGATGTGAGTATGCCACCTTTAATCTTTTACGCAGGTTCCCTGATCGGAATGACCACCGATGTCATGAGGGTCGCCATCTTCTACGTCATCGTGGCCACCGCCTTCGCCACCGGCATCGTGGGGACGAACCATTTCAAGTACGAGAGGGTGCTCAACGCCTGTTTGGCCGAGGGCCTTGCGGAGGGCGAGTGCACTTTGCCCAGATTCCACGAGTAAGTATATTATAATTATATTTGCTCAAATAAATTCCGAAATTGGCAGCCGTGTTAGTGGTCGTGTAACTGGTTGAAATGATGGTGATGATGATGATGATGATGATTAGTTTTGTTATTGTTGAGATGGTGATGGAGATTATGATGACAATTATGATGACGATGATGACGATGATGACGATGACGACGATGATGATGAGGATACAATTATAATGATGATGATGATGATGATAATGGCGATGATGATGATGATGATGATGATGATATTGAGTGTTGCTGTTGTTGTTTTTGTTGCTGGTATTGATGATGAATAGTTTTGTTATTGTTGAGATGGGGATGAGGTTAAAATGATGATGTTAAAATGATGATGATGATGATGATGATGATGATGATGATATTGAGTGTTGTTGCTGTTGTTACTGGAATTGATGATTAGTTTTGTTATTGTTGATATGGATATTAGGATAACATTATGATGATGATATTGAATGTTGTTGATATTGATGCTGTTGTTGCTGTTGTTACTGGAATTGATGATTAGTTTTGTTATTGTTGAGATGGTAATGAGGATACAAATGGTGATGATGAAGATGATAATAATAATGTGGATGATATCAATACTGAATGATGACAATGGTGAAAATGTTAGTCTTGACTATGATTCAATTCAATTTCATTTTATATTCGTGTCCAACAAAATGTGCATAACAATTATAACCATTAACATAATGATGACGACGATGAAGACGATGATGATGGTTATGATAAAAACGTTTGTTACCCGTGTCTTCCATGCAGAATCCCCAACACAGTCCTGGACCTCTACTGGTCTCTTTTCGGCCTGCTCAAGAGCCCCGATCTCGGCCTCAAGTTCACAGCCGACGACAATTACGACTCGTACATCGCTGCTTTCGTCTACCTCTCCTACTCCATCTTCGGCATCATCGTCCTTCTCAACCTCCTCATCGGAATAATGTCGTCGCGGTATCAAACTGTCGAGGTATTGTGTACTTATGGCGATCTCACAAACTATGCTTGATTTGTATGAAACAAAAGATATGGCATCTACTATTCAAGCCTTAATAAGATTAGTATTTTAGCTCAGTAGATGCCGTACCTCTTTTCATGTGAATTCCCCTAACCGATGAAAGTTTTTTTTGTGTTATATGCTTTATACGGTATATTTTAAGAGGGAATTTTAAATTCCTCGTATATCATAGTAGCCTGATAAAATACATTCCAAATTCCAATATCGCAATAATGCGAGATTGGAGCATGATGGAAAATGAAGTGCAGCTATTTACATTTTAAAAATTGCTCTTTTCCTGACATTTGCTTCAAATTAATAACATTTTAATTGTCTGACCCGCATAATTGTACAAGAAACCCTTATTCGTAAAAATAAATTAAAAAAATAAAAATAGGACGACCACAACCAAAAATTCATATTTTGTATATATTTTGTTTTGTATTTGGGACATAATTCAAATGCTGATAAAATGTACGATTCCACTAAAATCCGATGCAAGTGAAAGAAAACTATACTAATGAACTAAAAAAGGGGAATCAATCATACACACTTTATTTTCCTACATGAATGTTGATATGCATGTTAGGCCTATAGTTCGCATATTTAAACATTTTATAAACGATCTCAAACGTTAAAATATTTTTCATGAAATACTGTGAAACAGAAAACCTTTTGTTTTATTGGACACAAAATTGTATCTTTTAATAGCAAAATGCCGACCGGGAGTGGAAGTTTAACCGCGCCAAGCTGTGGCTGACTTTCATATCAGACGATGCGACGCTCCCGCCGCCATTCAACATACTGCCATCTGTCGCTCAAATCAAGACATTTTTGATGGTATGCTGCGGTATTAAGACTGCGGAATCTGCGGCTGCAAAAGCTAACTCACGGAAGATGGTATGAAATCAAATCAAAATCGAACAAAAAGTAGACAAGAGAAGATGTAAAATTTGATGAATTCAAACAAAACTGACGAATCATATACAGTGATTATGACCAGTAAAAGGAAGTAGATTAGCACGATAATTTAACGGCTCTAAAAGATTATTTTGAGTAATAATGTCAACGTCATTCAATTTATTCAAAAATAATATCATAAGTTCTTGAACTGTATTCGTAACTACAAAAATCTACTACGATTTCCATGACAACGTGACATTTAAACGTCAGATTAAAGAATGATAATTGCTTCAACAGTTTCAAGGAATCTGCCATTAGATTGGTTCGCAAAGTACGAAAGTTCTTATCATACTCTCACGTTGTGTATAGGTAGTTGTGCATAGGTATCACAATGATTGCCATCGTTATATATTGAACTTAATTAATTATTATTATTATAATAACAAACCTCTTTTATTTTCTTTCAGACGAAATCCTCATCGAAACGCAAGTTTGAGCAGAAAGAGGCTGAGGTATGATAAAAAAAAATTACCGACATTGTTGTCTCCAGTCGTTCGAATGATTTCACCAAAATCATGCGGGTCTTTGTTATTTTAGTGAGAGGCGTTACTTTCGAGTGAGATCCTTACTCTTTTCATACACTTATAATTTTAGTTTGTTATTTCCGTGATTTATCAACGTATAGAAATTTCATGTTTTGTCTTATGTAAACATATTTATTGTCTTACTTTACATTATGTTTTTTGAAATGATTTTGTATGAACAAGAACTGTATATATAATACCAATATTGCTCATTTGGCAATTTTATGACTCACCTTTTATGCGTTATACAAAAAGTCTAGTGTACATTGAACCATTATTCGAGATTTATTCTTGTTCCCAATCTAGTGGGTCAACCATGTAATGAAAGAAAGATTCGTCAAGGACAGGGAGAAAAAGCCGAAGCAGGATCCTAAAACAGAGAGCATTCAGGCTCAATTGGTCCTGTGTCGGGCTAAACCAATCCCTTATATTCCTGTCCCCATTCTAGCGGGTCAACCAGAAAATGAAAGACCGATTCATGAAAGAGACTTGAACAGACTCCAATAATCCTGGGCTAGGCTGAACTGATCACTACTATTCTTGTTCCTATTCTAGAGGGTCAACAGGAAGCGCTCTTGCTCAACTGGTCCTGTGCCCGGGGCTCAACTGGTCCTATTTTGGGCTGAACTAATCACTTCTATTCATGTTCTTATTCTATAAAGGGTTAACCAGCTAATGGAAGACCTATTCATCAAGGGAATGGAGAAAGGCTTGAAGGACCTTGAACAGGAAGCGTTCCTGCTTGACTGGTCCTGTGTCTGGCTAAACTTATCACTTCTATTTTTGTTCATATTCTAGAGGATCAACCAGGTATAACGAAAGACCGAATCATGCAAGGGAATGGTGAAAGGCTTCAGCAGGACCTTGCTCGTCAACTGGTCCTGTGCCCGGGGCTCAACTGGTGCTATGTCGGGCTAAAATAATCATTGATGTTATTGTTCCTATTCTAGAGGATCAACTATGTATAATGAAGGACATATTCGTCAAGGAGACGGAGAATAAACTGCAGCAGGACCCTGAAACAGGAAGCATTCTTGCTCGTCAACTGGTCCTGTGTCCGGGGCAGTGTTGTATCCGAGTCCACCCAATCCGAGTCCGAGACCGAGTCCGAGTCCAGACTGTCCGAGTCCGAGACCGAGACCGAGTCCAGACCATCCGAGTCCGAGTCCGAGTCCGAGTCCAGACCATCCGAGTCCGAGTCCGAGTCCGAGTCCAACTCATTTTTTTTTAAATTAATTATTTTTATTTTACATTAATTAATTTTCTTTTCCAAAGGCAATTGATCTATCACTCGATCAAGTGATTAAACCTAGATATGTGTCACATAATATGCACTCATTCAGGGCTCCACACTCACGTTTTTTTTTAACAGGCCCTTTTGGGCCAGTAGATTTGTTTCAATTATTGTATGGGTATATTCGTTGTATTACTTATTATGGCGTTATGAAGGGTAATATAATCACCCGACGTTGTGAAATATTTTGTATGCGAGCGAGCGGAGCGAGCTTGAAAATTTTACCTATTTCACAGCGGAAAATTGCCATTGATTTCAATGACTGTGTGGCTATATTCGTTTTATTACTTATGATATGGCGTTATAAAGGGTAATACAATCACCCGACCTTGTGAAATATTTTGTATGCGAGCGAGCGGAGCGAGCTTGAAAATTTTACCTATTTCACAGCGGAAAATTGCCATTTATTTCAATGACTGTGTGGCTATATTCGTTTTATTACTTATGATATGGCGTTATAAAGGGTAATACAATCACCCGACGTTGTGAAATATTTTGTATGCGAGCGAGCGGAGCGAGCTTGAAAATTTTAGCAATTACACAGCGGAAAATCCCAACATCCCGGAGAAAATGAGGGAGAAAAGAGGGGAAAGGAATAAATGAAAAAAGGGACCCATGTCTAAGGATTTTTTTTATGAAAAGGGGACCCATGTCTAAGGATCTTTCTTGAAAAGTCGCCCTTTCCAGCGGCACATCCCCGTATACCCAATATACGTGAGTACCCCCCCCCCCCCCGGGTGTTTGATAGCCGAACATTTTCAGAATCGCGGTGTCAATTCATAAAAAAGACAGTATAAAATGAAAGCATACTGTACCTATCAAATATAAGCTTGGGCTATTTGTTATGGATATGTAACTTGCGTGACCATTCGTTTCCCACAAATGTGATTTTTTTGCTCACTTTCTTGTCGGCTGTCAGTTCATTTGCGATCTCTTTTTCAAGCAACAATCGCTTGGTGGATTGGATAGAATATTTGTTGTTTCTTGCAGAATTATAGCACAGAATAGCCAATATACAGTATACAAAATATACGGAAATCGGCCGGTCTCGAGCTGGACTCGGCCCGAGTCATCGAGTCCACGACCTTCGAGTCCGAGTCCGAGGCCGAGTCCAGGGTCCCCGAGTCCGAGTCCGAGGCCGAGGCCGGCAATGCCGGCCTCGAGTCCGGACTCGAGACCAAGACCGGCCTCGAGTCATACAACACTGGTCCGGGGCTCAACTAGTCGTCTGTCTGGCTAAACCAATCACTTCTATTCTTGTTCCTATTCTAGAGGATCAACCAGGTAATGAAAGACAGATTCATTAAGGAGACGGAAAATAAACTGCAGCAGGACCCTGAAACAGGGAGCGTCCGGGCTCAACTGATCCTGGGCCGAGCTGAACTAATTACCTTCCGAAACGACTGGGCGGAACTAAGGTAGGACGATTTATTACCATTCATGACTAGATTGCGTTATACTTTGAGGAATATCAGAAATTCATGAGGGAAACGTATCTGTTAGAATGGAGGTTAATTGAAACATTTTTTTACGAAAATTAGTTTGAAATGGAAACGATAGACAGTGTAGATAATTATCGTGATCTATATTACAATTGGTAAGGTTGACTCCTGATGGCGCGCTAAAACCAATTTTTCTTTGCTGAATGCATGCATTATAATTGATATCTAGTCGTTAGGATTGTGTTTAGAACATATTTAGGGTTTTGAATACGTCATATTTAGATATTTTGTCTCTTAATGTCGTTAAATGAATTCAAACGTTTATATTATCAATCATTAATGTGTTTTAATAGTCGATTTATATTTTCAATCACCGCATGCAGGCAAGAGGTGGCCGTGGCCAAACACGAGCTCAAAATCATGATCGGCGAACTCACCAAACAGGCCGAAGCTATCCAGCTACGACTGAACATAGGACTACCGCCCATCGGTGTACAGCAGGACACCAACAACGACACCACCGACGATCTCGAGAAGGAAATGGAGGTCATCGAAGCGCGACTGGCCGAGATGGGACGCCTGATGAAGCTGGTGATCGCGGCGCTCAACGCCAAACCCGAGGTCAAGCCCAAGCCCAAGCCTGTGGTCGTCGACGACGGTTCGAAGGCCAACCTGAAGAAGCGAATGGTGGGGGTGATGGCGAAGCTGTTCGAGCAGGGCAAGCGTCCCGACGAGGATGAGGAGTTAGTTCGCCTTAGGACGCTCTATCGTGAAAAATATGAGTAGCATAAGACTCGGTAGTGAAAACAAACAAACGATGTACGAACGAACACACATTCAAACAAACAAACAAACAAACAAACAAACACACAAATAAAACTCAAACAAACAAACACACACAAACAAAGAAACAAACTTGTCAAGCGAACAAAGAGGCAGACGATTAAACAAAATCACAGGGATATGCATGATGTGGCATAGCCCAGATGTTCTTCTTTTGAGAACTCCGTTAAAGCGAGATTATCCGAATTTCCCTCTTTCCAAGCATAACGACGTTACAATCGAGTTCGTTATAACGCGGTTTCTCTGTCCGCAGTTTACCACCACTGATAAACGGCAGGTGATTGAACTAATTTCTGAGAGTTTGTATACCCCGTCTGTTATAACACCTCTTTGGTGCTATTCGACGCATACATAGTCCTTGACCAACGCTAACAGGCTAACACAAGATAAGGAAGACGTGCTAAGGTCACTGACATACAGCAAAATAAAGCCATGGGGATTTATACTGCCTGCTTGCCCCCCGTGAGGTTATTTTTGCCTAAAAATGTATTATTTACCCTCCCCAATTTAGGGAAAATACATGATTAAAACAAAACCACCCCCTTATGTGAAATGTTGCTATTGTATAGTTGTCCCTGCCTTCATGGCCTTCGCCACTGTTCCTGTGACTCCCGTACCAAAGTCCTAAAGCAAACATATCCACACGGGTGTGCAAGAACGCCCAATGGGGCAGTTCTGGGTAGTCGAGTCAGAGATAATCGCCTCTAAATGGGATTTCTTTGGTAATACAATCTATTATGACTTTCTCCAACCCCGCGATTTGTGGAGCCATGCAGATGCAGTGAAACAACTGTTTGATTTTCGGTGGCCCTTTCACCACGCTTCCCCATCCTGTGAGGAAAATTCAATAAAGAAAAACCATTTCATTTTGCATGGACTATATGTTGCCCCCGTCCCTAATATGGGCTGACCATTGGTTACCAGGGGTTTTGGCCAGGAGCATTGACTCACTGACCCAAGAGAACCAGGAGACATGACGAGGCATCAAGGAGCAGGAAATGTCACACATCGAAGTGCGATGGTGTGATGGCCAGCTTTCTAAAGAAAATACAAATCCTGTCAAAAATACCAACTTTTTAGTTGACCTCTACTCGCTTGTCACTCTAATACACTGTGAATTTGTATTTTTTAAAAAAATAATTTGTAATTTGACATCGTTACGGATATTCCCCCAAAACGTAGCGATGTATTTTGTAAAACTACTGAAATCTTAGATTAGAGGAATGGATATTAAATGCAGAGTCGTTACAATAATGGTCAATATTATGGTTACTGTAGTTTTTAGATGATATTGCCTATTATCTCCAGTGTGTATTCTGTATCTTAATTTTCCCAACGCTAATGGCTTTGGGTTAGACATTTCGCAATACATGTATTAAGTAGAAATAAAATATTAAGACAAAATTAATGTCTTTCTTTATGTGGTTGGAATTGCATGTATGATATATATTTTATGGAATTACGTCAGCTGTTATGTATAATTTTATTTGAGCTATGTTACCGTCATAATCATATTATTTTCATTTTATCAAGTTATTCAAGTTATCAAGATATTCAGCTATCAACAAACATATTTGTAAATCAACTGAAATAAATGTATGCTTAAAGAAATGCGTTTCCGAGATCATGTTTTGTTTTTTCCTTCTTCCAACACTGTATACATGTATATTTTACAGATCTTCTCTTCGTATAACAGTTTATCAACCCATTGCCTGCGGGAGCCTGATTGGCCCTTAATATATGAACTCAATGGGGATCGTATAATCTAGTAGGAAACGGTTCGATCTTTGATATGCTATTAAAGGGGCCCTGCAAACCAAATGCATGTTGACTTCTGTTCATCTGTAGTAATGTACACATCCAATATTTGTAAACGGTTTGACCTAAATATGTTTTGTATATTTTTAAACATGTTATCATTTATTTTTCTTCATGTTGCTAAGCCCCACCTCCTAAAAACCCCTCCAGAGTAAATTCTATTGTTGACCTGTTGTGACATCATCTGTCAATCACTGGTCAGCTACCATGAGATTAACAAAAGATGAAAGTACAAAAAGAACATCCACACAAGCATGCCCTGCATACCTCCATGCAATAGCTAAAACAGTGCTTTTCTTCTGACATAGCAACAGCTATTGAAATTGAAGTTGTGTGAGTTGGTATTCTATTCAACCGTGTGATGCTATTGTGATTAGGCACTCAGCTTGGGTGAAGGTAACTTCTTTGTAATACCCCCGTCACACATAGCTACGCTCTCGCGCCGCTCCTAATCCCCATTCATAAAATTGCTACGCTCCTAATCCCCATTCATAAATTTGGCAGTGGGAGGCGAAGCATTGTCCGAACGATGATTAAATGACGAATGAATGGGAGGATTATCGCACATAGGTGAAAGGATAGCCTCTCATGCATGGACATACAATGGCTCCATGAACAAAACAGTAGGTCGCCAAAGACTCACGACCGCTTTCGAGCGCTTTCGACATGTCCAAAGCTTAAAAAGCGGTCGTGGGTCGGTCGTGGTCTTTGGCTTTTGTTCAGCGAGCTATTGTCTGTGCATTCATGGAAGGTTATCTATGACACATGTGAGATAATCTTCCGGCATTCAGATCCTCATTGGACAAAAGACATTTTGCAGATACATTCCAGTGATTGTGATCAGCTATTGTCTAGATCGTGGCTAGAGCGTGGCACTAGTCTGACGCCGCCATAACTGAGTAGTGAATGGCTGATGATGTCACAACAGGTCAACAATAGAATTCTATCTGGAGAGGTTTTCAGAAGTGGGGCTTCACAGAAAAAAAAAAAATTACTAACATTTTAAAAATACGGTAAACAAAATATGTTTGGGTCAAATGGTTTGCAAATAGTTGATGTGTACATCTATGAGAGATGAACAGAAGTAACATGCGTTTAGTTTGCCTGGCCACTTTAAGGTGTGAGAGTCGGCATTTGTTTACGTTTCAAATAAAAGCCGTAGTTATGCTGATATTTATATGTATAGAAGCCGATCATAGGCATACGGTTTGAAACGTTCCTGAATAGTTCTGCACGGAAACGTTCAATTATCCGACGATGCAAGAGCCGTTATTTGTCTTTAAGTTTCATTACTCACAGAACGGGCGCCGTTCCATGTTAATGAATTAACCATTAAATGTGTAAACGTTTCCAGAAAAAAGAATATTCGCACCCCTTACCTACTCGACATTGAATCCGTCTTCTACTTCTTGGTGCTTTGTCCGAACACAGAAGCGGGCATATAAAATTCGAATTCGACCCTTATCAATCATGCCTATACGTCATGCCCTTAGTGAGAAAACCGTAATAGTTACTTTTTACTGAAAAGGAGTCAGTACCTCCACATTAGGATCCTTTATTCAATGCACCCCCCCCCCCCCCCCCCCCCCCCCCCCCAACGGCGCTGACCCTTTGAACACCAATGAACATTCAAGATATCTCCTGAAGGATTTATATAATATATATATAAGAATACAAAGATGAACCCAAAATGTAGAAAACGATTTGTTTAACATGTGGGCTTGTAAATTAACTCTTATGATAAAATCACGTCAGCCCCCACCAAAAAACCTTTGCATTAAATCGTGGTTTATCATTCTAATACTATGCAATAATGAACTTGTAGTGAAAAAATTTTAGACCTCGATAATATCCTTATGCGTAAGAGGCGGGGGGGGGGGGGGGGGAGGCGGGGGGGGGGGGGGGGGGCTGCAGCCCCCCGGAGTTTTGAAAACCGCCATATTGGGGCAAAAGGCGTCTCAAATTCAGGCAAAACATGTCAGAATTGGGGCAAAATCTATGTCAGATTCGGGCAAACTCAAGTCAGATTCGGGCAACCTCAAGTCGGATCCGGCCAAAACGTCTAATTTTCGGACTAAACCACCCAAAACATTATTTCTTACATCAAAGAGGCAAAGACCCCCTTTTTTGTTGTGAAAATGGGAAGGATATAATTCGGGCAAAAGACCTCAGCCCCCTGAGACATGTTTTTCCCTACTCCCAAAGCATGGCAATATCGACAACCTGGGACTGGGAGAAGATACAAAATCGATTACAATAGATGATGGAATTTGACAACAATAGTTTCACAACTTTATAGTACAACTTTAATACAAACCGCACTGTCATTGAAATGTATCATTTCCGTTACGGGTGGTCACTATGCAAAGGTTTGGTTGTACATCTACACCGTTTCTCCTAACTAGGAATAAGCCACGGGGAGGGAGGGGGGGGGGGGGGTGCCCCCTTTGCCCCTAATAGTAACACCGCTGACTATCGCTACGACAGAAAAATACAATGTGTTGGCACATAATATATAGTAATAATCCAAGAGGTGAACGTACGCTCTATATAGATTGACTACCTTGCCCTCGATCATTGATGACTCTGTTTATTCTGCCTCAGAGATGAGTGTGTTGAAGCTGTTCAATGAGTGGGCAATTATCTATGAAGAGCTGTTCGTGTCAGAAAACAATATGCTTTACTATAGGTTTTCTCGGTCAATTTCGTAAACTTTCATTCGTATTGATAAGCGGTTCATTCAAAATTCGCGAAATTAAGCTGAAAGTTTACAACAGTACTGTCGTTCAAAATTGTATTTCCTTCAATTCTATTTAGCTCTTCGCTCAAGTGATTTAGCACTTAGCATTCAATTTAAAAAGCACGCTATTAGCATTCAAGTTCGCCAACGGAATTCACGGAAGGCGGTATTACGTAATCACAAATGTTCTCGCTTTAAATTGAATGACAATTATACGAAATAGAAGCGAGTTTTAAATCGAATGCAAACAAAATGTTTTCGAATGATCGTTGTATGAATTAAAATGCTAACAAAAATAATTTGAACTATGAAATACAGCTGCGGTGACAAAATCGGCGAAATTGAATGCACACAAAATGAATTCGTGTGGCCAACCTACGAGATTGACCGAGAAATCCTATATTAAACAGCCTGTTTAACTAAGAAAGTTATCTATAATTATTATTATATATGGTTTACTATCTCAATTTACGCGATACAATAAGAGCGATGACGTATCTAACGCAAAACAGATTTTATTTGACGCTATGAATGAGCTCTTATTTTGTGTGGCAAATTAGACGACCCTCTTTAATATCGTATAAACATCTGATACAGTATCGCGACATAGGCCTAAAAGAACTGAGTTTAGAACATAAACAATTATACACAACACATAGGCCTAATTCAAATTTCTTTCGTTTCGAACAAGAATTCAGCTTAATTTTTGGCATCAAAATTAATAAGAAGTCGCTTTTATCCACGCGCAGTAAAACAAACACACCTGTAGATGGCTTAGGGCCTCGATTCCATATGATTTTTTTTTTTTGCACAAACCGTCTTTCATCCAAATGCGATTCCTTGGGAGGCAGACGCAATACAAACACACTCGATACGATAGTATAACCGATATACGAGACCGATTCGCGCCAAAAATAGATAGCGAGCTGACGTTCGTGGCCGAGCTCTGAGTGATGAGATATATTGGAGTGTTATTGACTACGTCATCACTCTCGGTTTCGTCATCAGTGCCATTATCACTGTTTTCGTGAATCCGCATTAATGTTGCAATGTTCTCGACGTTTTGTGTAATCTTGTTATTGTTATAACCCGTTTTTTAAGTCCATTAACATGGTTTCAAACTCCGGTCATACAATTAGAGATGAAGAAAGAAGAAACAACTACAAGACCAATCGATTGATCGTAGGCTAAATGTATATCGATTGATCGTACGCTTTTTATTCATCGTATAACTTGCTTACATATTCCATATCATGTTATTTAACTATATTTAACGAAAATAAACGAGATTTAACGAGAATTAACGAGAACTAACGAGATTTTACAAATTTAACGAGTCGAGATATTGTAATGTTTCTATATAGGCTAAACTTTTATACCACATATAGGTTCCAGTAGGCAATGTGTTAATGCCACGTGGCTTACGTTTAAATGATGCATATGATGCTTTTTTTTTCTTTTTCTTTTTTGGTCGTTGTATGTATACCTTTTATTCGCTTGCCCCGAGGATTGTCTATTTATAAGTTCTTTGTAACTTCCAGACAATCCTCCCACTCTTCATATCTGTTCTTTGATTTTTTTTTTCTTCTTACTTTATCCTGTGTTTGCAATGTACTTTATGTATTGTAATGTTGTTTTGTATTATTGTATACTTGTAAAAATGTATTCTATTTGTTTTTATGAAAGTGGAAATAAAATTCAATTCAAATTCAATACCATAAAGTTTTTATTGAATACGTCATACTTATTTTTTCGTCATCCGAGTCACAAACATCACGGTGTTTTATACTTTTGATTTTAATTGTTTGCGTATTCATGTCATCATTAGCCTATATAAGCCGACATTATGACATCGAAAGAAGTTTAGCTATTTACTATTACGTCATGCCAGAAAATCTAGAGACGAAAACACGAGATCGAGTTCAGAAAAAGAGCCGCTTGATAATAGAGTTTTACTAGTTGGTACGAGATGTTGTCATTTTCATCGATAGGCTAAGAATACAACAAAATATATATGCAATGGGTTCAGGAAAGCTACATATCAAAACTTGTAGTGGTGTTACAAAATACTTTTATTGACATTATTCTTCCTCTCGTCTTGGGAGTCACAGACATCACCGTGATATCTTCTTTTGCCGTTGTTTTAATTGATTGCGAAATCATATCCTTTCTTGTCGGTAGAGCACCGGTCTAGCAATATGGAGGTTTAGGGTTCGGATCCCGGAGAAACCCTATTGTATTTGCTCTTTTTTTCACTTATACATGTATTTTATATTTCTAGTCAGTTTTTCTTATATGTTTGAGTTTGAAATGTAACCCTATCTTTATACGAATCATATATTATTATAGTATATAGAGCTATATCATACATAACAACTGGAATATGAGAGGAAACACAACTAAAAACAATCATTTGTATTTGTATTTGTATTTATTTATTTTCCTAAATCAAAATTACAAAGGTTACAAAGACAATAGTTTATATAACTTACTGTAAATAAATGAGGTATCTCCCATTCAGGGCCATTTTTATAGAACTGGATGGACTTCCATGGGGTTTCATTCAGTGGCGTTCAGGGGGGGGGGGGGGCGGGGGAGGCCATCGGGGGGCCTTGGATTTTCACGAGGGGGCACAGGTTTTTACCTGACAAGCAAGCTCCCCCCCACCCCAAAAAAGAGGTCCCCACCCGTTTTGATTGCCCCATCCTTTATAATTTCACCATGAGCATTACATGATCTTGGCCTCAAATGTTTATATTGACTTTTAAAATTACATATCTGTTGTATTCATATTTTCATGGATTTATGATTTTGTTAAAAATGTGTGTTGTTTGTGTGTGGGGGGGGGGGGGGACCAGGGGGCACATACACTTTATGGGGGGCACGTGCCCCCCCTCCCTCAGGCCGTAGTTCCATTGTCATTGTCTCGCTTTTTATCGTGTCTACCAAAGCGTATACCAAAGCGTATACTACTATTATATACAATACGAAATCAATATCTACGGTAGATCACGATTCGTTGCGGTAACCATATTGCCATGGCAACGCATGACATTTGGCACGAATTCTAGCCAGTGAGATAAATTTAACCCTGAGCTGAATTCAACAAAATGTTCTACCAACCGTATGCTGAATCTTACTTAAGGTTAAAATAGCCGAATATTACATCAAACCCTATGATCCGAATTCGCCTCTTTGACATGTTGAGGCGCTCACGCACAGATTTTATTTTGGAAAAACGAGACTGGTAAATTTAGAAGCAAAACAAGTAATTTGAACAAAACAAGGAATACAAGAGGCAATATAACTTTAAACTTAGATGAGCGGCATAACGTTGTAGTTTACTTGCGTAGCTCAAGAATAATTTACAAACTGCGATGGAGGTTATTGGTGTTTTGGTGAAGAAAATTCGATACATTTGGTACTGGTGGTTTATTTATAGTTGCGTACAGATAAACGACCGCATGTCTTTAAATAACACTGATGTCTGATCTCTTGGAATCACTTTGCAAGGCATTGATCAATCTGCAAAGAATGAGAACCAGTTGCCCATTAAAGGGATCTAGTCACATTGTCTACATCGACAAAACGTACCTAGAACTCTAGTGGTTCTCACAAACCTCATTGTAATCGTACTCCCAGTAGGAGCATGGAATATGTTTCGGTTTTAAAATGTCTCTTTCGTTATAAACATACGTATGATCGAAATGTTTGGATTTGAAAATCTCTACGGGAGTAATTAAACTGAGTATGATGTCAGTGCAATGAGTTAGTGAATATCACTTTGCATTTTCGCTCAGTATACTTTGTGATGTGCCAACCATTTAACATGAACTATTCACACATCACTCGGTGGGCCTATCACAAAAATACACATTTGTATCAACCCTATATTTTATAGTATCAGTTCTTACACATTTCAACAAAGTTACTAGATCCCTTTAAGATCACTTTCCACATCACCTGAGTACTATATATCAACGGGTATATAGATATATATCCCTTTTGGGGGCCAGCATGATCTCTCAATTTTCTCGTCAAGAGAACAAATTACATTTGAATGGGGTAAGTTGAGTCAAGTTCGATCCTTTTTGGGGTGTGTGGGAGGATTTCGAGGAACCACGTCGACTCTAATTCAAAGTAAGAGTACATCTTCGTCGTTCATCAATAATTGAAATCATTATACGCGTGTGTGTGTGTGTGTGTGTGTGTGTGTGTGTGTGTGGGTGTGGGTGTGTGTGTGTGTGTGTGTGTGTGTGTGTGTGTGTGTGTGTGTGTGTGTGTGTGTGTGTGTGTGTGTGTGTGTGTGTGTGTGTGTGTTTGTGTGTGTGTGTGTGTGTGTGTGTGTGTGTGTGTGTGTGTGTGTGTGTGTGTGTGTGTGTGTGTGTGCGCGCGCGTTGAGTTAATGTGTGTGCCTTTCTGTGTACGTTTGTCTCTAAGTTGAACTGCAATTTGTTATGATGTGTTTGTTTAGTTGTAAACGCATATAGGGACATTATTTGACTGTCTGAACTAAATTATTTGCTCTTTTTAAATGTATATTGTTTGTTGTGTTATGTTTTGTGTGCGTGGGTTTTGATGCAAACTACTGCGAATGTTAAGTGAGAGGGAAGGTATTAAGAAAGTGTCATGGAAATATCCAGAAAATTAAGAATTCATCGATGAGTCGATGTAAATTAACATACTATGTTTTGTGGTTGTCTTTATATTTTGTTTGTGCGTCTTTCTGTTGTGTTCAACGCACATGCCTCGGGATACACAAAATACAGACGGTAAAAAGGTCCATTCTGATTGGTTTGGGAAGTCAACACAAATAACGTTAACTAAAAATCTTGATCATCTTGATGAATGGGCGCCAAATCGAGAAGCGACCCAAGCAAAAAGCTGATGACCATTTTGGCGTCGATACTACGGGGTAGATAGCGGCCTCTCCTAAAGCGAAGCCGCCGCGTGCCAGCTTGGCAACTTAACACCACCGAAAACGCGTCAACACCACACCTCGAGAATTGGAAGATCATCCCAAAGTTGGGTGTGGTGCGACTTTGAGCCCTGTGATTGATTGCGCCCATGTCTTAACATGTTCCCTTTCCAATCTAGAAACTTCCCATACGCTTTGTACGCTATGCAAGTTAATCAGTTATTGTTGTGGTACAACACATTAAAACATGCTTTAAATAGTGACCATCTTCCAAAAAAGGGAAACATAGCTATTAAGACAGTTTAACTTGAATCCCTAGAAATTAGTTTATAAAGAAACCAGTCCGTTAAAAATAATGTTATATCCCTTGATCATGTTGTTGAGTTCTCTTCATAAACATGTTGGTCCGGTTTTGTGCACATTTATGCCGTGTGTTGACGCGTTCTTGCTTCCTAGAATCACGGGTCTAGTATGAACCGAGTTCTAGCCATATAACAATGATGCGAGGAGAGGTGTGGGTGATTGAGAAAATGAGATCTTTAAGAGGGCTAGGAGCCGACAGGTGGTAGTTAGTTAAAGATGGGCAAAAGGAAGAACAGAGTGAGGCTGAGAAATGGGGAGGGGGAGACAGAACGAGAGAACGGGAGAGAGTGGCAGAGAAGTTAAATAGAAAGGAGCGAACATTATTTTAAGAGTCTTTGTGGGTAAGTCGTAAGAAGCAGAAGAGGAAAGAGGGGGCGGGAAAGAGAAGAGTAGAGGTTAAAAGCGGTCAGAAAAACCTAGGGTTAAAAACTGAATGAGACACGTACAGAGGAGGAAGAATGAGAAAGAAATGTAGAGTGAAAGAGTGAAAGTGTATGTGTATGTGTGTGTGTGCGTGTGTGTGTGTGTGTGTGTGTGTGTGTGTGTGTGTGTGTGTGTGTGTGTGTGTGTGTGTGTGTGTGTGTGTGTGTGTGTGTGTGTGTGTGTGTGTGTGTGTGTGTGTGTGTGTGTGTGTATGTGTGTGTATGTGTGTGTGCGTGTGTGTGTGTGTGTGTGCGTGTGTGTGTGTGTGTATGTGTGTATGTGTTTGCGTGTGTGTGTTTTGTAAATGTGTCTCTATGTATGTATTCATGGTTATTTATAATACACATCGCATACGCGTACACACGCGTACCAACACACAAACACCAGAATACACGAACTTGCCCATCACATGAATACACACACAATATCTGGCACACCTTAACAGGCAATACACAACGAGGAAATATCATAATTATTAATATTTGAAGGACAGTAAATTCCTTCACCTGTATGTTTATCGAACGTGGATTTCCCCAAATGCAAACAGAATAATGGTCGAGCAGCCTCTATCAAAGAAAACGCAGTAATGAAAGAAAGAAATAATAAAAAATCAATGCTCGTACTTCAGAACTTGCCCTTTCAATAAACTTGAACCACATTCAATATTATATCAACACTCAACAGGTATAAGTTTGCCGACAAAATTTGCTTTAGTCCCACGTGTTAACTTTACGCGTTGTGCAATCAAACAGTGCATTTATACTCCCTGAGCAATCGACCCGTATATATATATTATGATATATATCCGTCTACAAATGTTTACCTTTTAGCTGGCCTAGATGAAATATTGCAGACGGTTTTCAGCGAATCTGGTAGCTATTTCTCGCTTTTGTGTATTTCACATGTTATCGTCGAGGGCATCTTATTATCAAACATATGAGGGGGATTTATATACAGGATTATACATTGCATACGACGTATGACAAATCGCACAACTTGGAATTTGGAAAAGGGTATTTTTGACTATACGCACAAAGAGGCATAACTATTTAATACCGTTTTAGTTTATGAGATGTACATTGATTTGTAATACTACGATAAATCCATGTTTTTGGGTATGCTAAACATTTCTCATTAACAATTTGCAATCAATACAGCTCCAATGGCGTACATGTGTCAGTCCCTGGGTATATTGTTGTATATTACAAGAATACTATTAAATGATAAATAAATTACATCGACAATTAGCAAAATGATGATATACATCCATCGGATATTTGCATACCCTCTCAAATAATCTCAAACATTCGCTGCACACAGTTATATGCATACGGATAATAATTATGTTTCACACTTATTATGTATGGGGAGTGAACTTTTTAACGAGAAAAGTTTTGAATGACAAGTAGAATAGAGGGTGAAATGTAAAATGCACATTTTGTTAAAAGAAGAAACAAAATACATAAACTTAAAGAAAGGGGTATGAGGAATGAATATGAGGGGGAACCATTTACACGACAAGGGGGTGTTTCACAAAGATCCTAAGTTGGACTTAGAAATTATGGGAAGCCGTTTAGTTTCTTAGTAAGTCAACTTTTTGTAAAAGTTTTTTTTAAAGGTAGGCCTATACAATGTTTATTCAAATCATTAATATTTTCTATTATCAAGGAGATTTCATGTTCTTGATGTTAAATTTATGAAAAGTCTAAAATACTTGCATTTTTTATTTTGTAATATGTTTTATTCCAAGGCTACAAATGGCTTACCATCATGTTTAAGTCCAACATAGAGTTAAGGTCAACTTAGGATCTTTGTGAAACACCCCCCTGGCTAATCAAAGAAAGAAATACAATGAAGAAGATGTGATTCGGTATAATAGTGATAGAAGAAAGGGTGATCATCACCTGGTTCTAAGAAAGTTAAGAAGAGAATGAGGTACGTTATTGGCTAATTGGTTCAAAGTAAACTTGCGTGAAAGAAGGATAGGACAAGAGGTATCAAATAGTAATACGTTAATAGGGTTACAAGTATTAAACGGCGTATCTCATCGCCAGGTTCAGAGAAAGAGGTATACTATGCAGGATAAATGTAAAGAAATGGAAACTTTCGTTCCGAAACGTTTGGATGACCGATTTTAGCAGGACAGAAATAGGAACGAACTAGGACATGTGTTTAAGTAGTTGTATTTATTTATCAAGAGATAGAGAAAGAGAGAGTGGATCTTTGCATGGTGTATTTGTTGGTTTATATTTTATACAATAGAGGCAAATAAAGAGGGAATGTTTGAAGAATAACGAGAAAGAGAGTGGAAGAGGGGGAGTGGGTGGGTGAGAGAGGGGGGAGAGTGGGAAGAGAGAAGGGGGAGTGGGGGCGAGGTAAAGTGAATATTTGACATGATTTGTTTCGCTGAGAGTGAGAGAGAGTGGGTGAGAGGGGGAGAGGGTGGGTGAGAGAGAGGGGGGAGAGTGGGAAGAGAGAAGGGGGAGTGGGGCGAGGTAAAGTGAATATTTGACATGATTTGTTTCGCTGTAAGGAAGCTTTAATTTAATTTGAAAACAACGAGATAAAGGGACAAGATGCTTGACGAATGTATTTGAGAGTGAGGAATAGTGGTTCAGGGGGAGAAGTGGTGTGGCAAGGAATCCATGCGATGATAATGAGGAAACGAAATCATGACATACAGAGGGACAGGGAGGGGGGGGGGGTAGAGAAAAGGGTGGGAGGGGGAAAGGGGCGACAGATGGGAGAGAGAAAGAGGATAGAGAGAAAGTGATAGAGAGGGGGTGGGGCGCGTGAGATGGTTGGGATGAGGATTAGGGAGAGATGGGGAGAGGAATAGAGAGGGTGGAGAAGGCGGGAGAGAGAGGGGGAGATAGTAGGAGAGATGATGGTATGAGAAAGAGTGATACGACGTCATCAAGAGTGTGGGGGGGGGGGTAGAGAAAAGGGTGGGAGGGGGAAAGGGGCGACAGATGGGAGAGAGAAAGAGGATAGAGAGAAAGTGATAGAGAGGGGGTGGGGCGCGTGAGATGGTTGGGATGAGGAATAGGGAGAGATGGGGAGAGGAATAGAGAGGATGGAGAAGGCGGGAGAGAGAAGGGGAGATATAGTAGGAGAGATGAGGGTATGAGAAAGAGTGATACGACGTCATCAAGAGTGGAGGGTGTGCAACAGAGAGAGGGGGGGGGGGGGGGGGGGGGGTGGGGGTGGGGGGGGGGGGGGGGGGGGGGGGGGGGGGGGGGGAATGGGAGGTGGATCTTCGAACTTGATCCCCTACCATTACCTATCAACATGACCAAGTTATATATAGCCGTGAAAAGGAGGATGATTAAATGAGCCGTTTGACAGGGGAGGAATTATCGGGGTTTAGTGCCTGTAAGAGGAGACGGTTTTAGGACAAGCAACGGCAAATGATCGCGATATATTAATTCATTGACAGCGTCAAATGGCACGCGGCTCTCTAGCTGTCTCAAATAAAGGGCACGATCGCCATCATACCCCATTTCTACCTTTTCGCAAGTAAGTTGTTTCAGTTCGTATTACATCGTACAGAGTCTCGGTATCATTTAATTTATTGGCTATTCTTGTAAAGTAAGGGATGCTTGAAGTCCGATATGCCAATACTATATTGATAAAATGGTATTAAATCACTTAAAACGTTAAAAAGCAAGTGTTTTCAAAACGTCTGATGGGAATTAATTAGTACCCTCTTTTGACCACATTGTCCATGTAATTTAAAGTGATGTTCTAGTTCGTATTCCGTAGCACAGATTATCAATATCACATATTTATAGATTATTCTTGCATGAAAATGCTCGGAAATTGCCAACAAATTTTACATATTGATTCAGTGCCGCTTCAAAAAGCACGCGTGTATAATGGTCTTACTCACAGACGTGATTTGTTAACTTATTCTACTTTTATACTTGTGGTTTTGGTCCGTAACATTTCAATAATCGCCCACAATGCTTTCTATTATAATTTAGCAGTGATAAATGTCGGTTCGGTCCGTATAATTTGAACAATCGTGCCCAAATTGTTTCAGCGTTATAAGTGTTGTATTGGTTCGTGTAAATTGAACAAAGGTGCAAATAGCTTTGTAGACACAAGGATATTATTTAAACATGTAAACAATATCGCTGGCCTTATCTGTATTTGAGTAACCAAGGACGTATGTGGTGCGTGCACCTGTTGGTGTTTGACATATATCACGTTTCCTTTATGTTAATTTTTGAAAAATAAATATACATATTTTGAACAAATATGTAATATACATCAGCGTGCAACGACGAGATATACTTAACTCAGTGATTTATGCAAAATTCTACACGACAAATTAGAGTTTCATATGATTATTACTAAATTCAATATAATTAAGTTTATTTCCACATCTGAATACAAACAATGTTCAATAAAGGAGACCGACTGTAAATTGTACAATAAAATACATATACAAACATTTATGAAACATGTACATTATATTGACATCAAAAAAAAAAGAAGAAAACGTGGTGTGATGCTTCAAAGGCAATTTGGCATATCAATGTTTTTTTCACTACTACCTCTATTCTACAGCTGCTACAACTACTACTATTACTACTACTAATACTACTTCTACTACTACTATACTACTACTACTACTACTACTACTACTACTACTACTACTACTACTACTACTACTACTACTACTTCTACTACTATTACTACTACTAATACTACTTCTACTACTACTATACTACTACTACTACTACTACTACTACTACTACTACTACTACTACTACTACTACTACTACTACTACTACTACTACTACTTCTACTACTATTACTACTACTACTACTACTACTACTACTACTATACTACTACTACTACTACTACTACTACTACTACTACTACTACTACTACTACTACTACTACTACTACTAATATTACTACTACTACTCTACTACTACTACTACTACTACTACTACTACTACTACTACTACTACTACTACTACTACTACTACTACTACTACTACTACTACTACTACTACTACTATTACTACTACTACTGCTACTACTATCAGTATTGTGTTCATTAACCATCTTTGGTGTTGTTGGTGTTGGTTTCGTTATTATCGTTGTTATTGATGTTGTTGTTGATGTTGTAGTCGCAGTGGCTGTTGGAGGTGGTAGTGGAGGTGGTGGTGGTGGTGGTGGTGGTGGTGGTGGTGGTGGTGGTGGTGGTGGTGGTGAAGAAAAACTATCTGTGGACGCGCTTCGATGCCACGCCCCCGTGCCCATTATTATCACGATACAAAACAAAAGCACACTCGGTCACAAAAGGCGAATAATGAGTTGAAGTTTCAATGGAGTGGATAATAAGAGAAGGGCGGATAGTGGCATAGCCTGTTTGTTAGAGTGTGACGTAAAGAGTGCATGACGTGAACGCCTACCATGATAGCGATCCGATATTGATGCGGGGTTACGGTGGGGCCGAGGGGTGCACTGGATGCCACGGAGAGAGTCGGCGAGAAGGGACGAGTCAGAGAGATAGAGAAATTGAGTTATGGTCAGATCATAGGTTGATAGGTTGACATATGGATTATATAGATATATATATAGATATATAGATATATAGAAATACATAAATATATGAATACATGCATAAATACATAAATACATATACTGATAGATAGATATATGGTTGGATGGATTGATGTTTAGATATATAGATATGAACGACTTGATGTATGGATATAAATATATATACATACAGATGGGTACATAGATAGATGGATGGATTGGTGGATGGATAGATATTACATAGAGATAGAGAGAGGGGATTTAGAAGAGGCAGGGGTAGATATCAATAGAGAATGACGAGTGGCAGGGGAAGAGAGGGTGTGAGAGACAAAAAAAGATGAGCAGCAAAAAGTGAATTACATAGCACTGACGGGTACGGACACTGATATGTGCCCGCGATGTAAGAGCGAGGGGGGTAAAGGGAGTGTAGGCGTGTGGGCGAGGTAGTTGGGATCAAACGAGAGGGAGGGACATATACAAAGAGAGAGAGAGTGGGTGGCAGAGAGAGGGGAAGATAGGACCGTAGTATAGAGAAAAGAAGGAAAGAGGGGAGAGAGGGAGATAGAGACGAGGGGGGACGTACTAGGCAAGCTGGAGTGGAGTGCAGAGCACTGGAGGGTGACGCGGCGACGACCAATCACATCACATCACCGCTAATCGTCCGCAGATAATCAACTGGCATCCATGGAGACACGAACGCATCTTTGGGGGTGCATCGCACCACTCATGTGGCGTTTAATTTGGCTGCTGGCGGTCCATGTGTGGATACGTATGGTGACAGTGCAAATGCGGTAGGTTCGGATGATCTACTACTAGTATTTAGAAATGGGACAGGAGTGCACAGAGGACACTTGTTACCAGGAGCTCCGACAAAGCAGGAGCTCTTGTCTTTCTAGCCGTCTTACCAACCAATCACAACTTTATCAGAGAAATAAGGAGGACAGCAATTTGAAAGAGTCTTTCACCCATTCGCAACCATCGACAGATATTATTCCGCAATCCGTCTTTCAGAAGATTAGCAGCCGCATTTCGAACTCTAACTCCGAGATTTACAATCACGCTCCGCGATTCATCTTCTTTGGGATTAACCACAATAGTGTGCTTGCACCAGGATTTACAATGTCTTATGTGTCGAGTAGCTTTAGTGGGCATGGTGAAGGATGTGGTTCCAAATTTTCAGCTCACCCTTCGGGAGCTAACTCCAGATTTTCGGCTCAAACTTCACAAGCCGAATCGAGATGTTCGGCTCAAACTGCAGTGACCGATTCCAGATTTGCAGAGGGTGTTTGCAGAACATCTAACACCACTTCGTCCATATCCCGATCGGGAAAGGATTGGCATAGCAGAACTCTCCGCGGTGCCCTACACTACTGGTGCCTCAGCGTTCTTTGCCTCACGACCTGTTTGAGTTGGTTGCATCTGAGTTTGTTGCCCTTGGGTGTCGCGGCATCGGGGCAAACAAGGACTTGTCAAGAAGTGACGGACGAGTGTGCAAGTCACAGTCTCAGCTGCCGGCAATCGCACTCCAACACGCTCATGCCCCTCCAGTTCTCATGCGGCCAGTTACTGGACGGTACCATAGACACATGTTCCCCAATGTGCGACGAAGCTCTCCAGGACGTCGTCAGCCTGCCCGTCAAGGGCTGGTTCACGTGTGACTGTACCGGCTATGTATTCGCCACCTTCGGAGAGTCGTTCTGCACCGGGATCCAGGAAAGGTTGCGCGCCTGCCCGAGCTATCCGCCACCCGAGCCCGAAACGATATCGACGACGGCGAGTTACGACAGCGAACACGTTGGAAGGAGTCCCACACGAGCCCCGGCGTCAAATGCGACGAGCCCACCCAAAGCCGCGTGCGCTGACGCCAGGGTTAGGTGTGATCTGAAGGACGGTTGTGCCGCAGCACTCGGGAAAGTGATGGAGGTATGTTTCCCGCCCTCGTGTAACCTAGATTGTGTAAAGGCCATAGACAAGCTGGAATCGTACCAGGAATCCACCCCGCTCTGGCACTGCGATTGCTCGGGTGAATCCGGCGACGACCTCGATGACAATTTGGCTAGTTCCTCAGCGCCGTGGTGTTCGCGATTCGAAGACGATTTCCTCAAGATTTGCACTGCAACTGAGGAGGAAAACTTGACTTACGGTGTGCTCGGCTCCACTCCTGCTCCTGGGTCACACGGCCAGAACGTACGGGACGGTGCCGGTGGCAGTGGGTACCCTAGTCCAAGGTTGCACCGTCCATCAGTATGGCTCTCATTTGGAGTAACGCTCACTGCTGCCGTACTTTTCCACGTCCGGCTATAGGCCTAAACCTCCGAACCATTCTGTAAGTCTGACCATTTAATGACGATAATAGAAACAATGATAAATATACAAACAAACGCGGACATTTTTTGATATGACATTTATGTGGTTTCTATAAAATATATGTGTATATATATTTATATATATTATGAAAATTTATTTATTTTTATGTACATTTCTCTTGTAACATAAGTTCATGAGGGTTTTTTTTAGTGCACGTTAAACAAAATAGTATCAGTGAAGAGCTACATTTTTCGTATGTTCGAAATAGTGTGTGAGGGGGCGTGTAGAAGTAAATCAGACTAATATTATCACTGCACTGTTAATGACAGACCGATGTTTGTACTTATTTTTATATCAAATATCATTCCAGATCATTATTTTTTACAAGTGCCAATACAAACAAAATATCAACGCACTCCTATTCATAATTACAGCCATTTTGTCGAATGTTTATAATGACAGTATACAAAATATCAAAAGACAATACACTCGGCACTCCTGATTTAGACATTTCGTAATGACCGTATACATGTATACAATTACAGCGGCGTGACGTGATGGAGCAATCGAGTGCATTGTACTTTTATGCGTGTGTCGGTTCATTAAGCGGCTTGATGACGCCGTATTATTATGACTTATTTAGAAAAATCCACCCTAAAATTCACAGTCGTCACGAACGAATGAGTCAATATGAGCAGATCACCCATTTAAATTCCCTTCCCACAATATGAGGAATGTATACGTATATGCATCTATTATGTGAACCTCACGATCATTATAACTACGACCACCTCCGTTGAAAAGGCAAGTAAAGGAAACCGGTAGACCATATTATGGTTGTAACAACTTTTCTTTCATTTTTTTAGAAGATAAATTGTGTGACTGGGTCTCCAATCTAAACCTTCAAAGTGCACTTTACATTATGTTACTTGTTACTTTTAATGTCCTTTTTGTCAAACTAAATTATCATTAACCGGGTAACGAAACGACCGTAACTTTTATGGGGAAAATTTATATAAGAATACATTTTAATCAAAAAGAATTTAGTAACAAGTTAATTGGTAGTTTATGTGGTAGTGTCACCAATTGTGTTTTTCCTTTATGAGAGTAAATTGCATTTCATTGCGGTATTTTTGCGTAATTTTGATCGGAACACTAATTTTATCTCTGGATATTTATCTGTTTATATGTAATTTAAAATCCATGGTATTTAAAAAACACCGTAATTTATCAGATTTCAGTTAAAGTTCATATGATTTTATCTCATTTTAATTTTTGTTGACAAAATATTGAAATCATTCAAACAAATGTATAAATGTATATATTTTAATACATACATATATGCGAACAATTATGATTCAGAGTACATATATAAGATTCATGTAAATGTGTTTTCTACAATTCCGTAATATAATTTACTTAATCGGGGGATCATCGTTAAAAACGAGAGCTGCTTGTATATAAGGATGTTTATCATTGTTTAATTTGTTTTAATGTGTATTTTAGTACAACATAACATTGTTTTCATATATAGCAATAAAGTATTCGAAAGGCTATTATTTCATCATAATATAGCCTATTGCCTATACACTCTGACATTGTTCTTGGCATAGATTAATTTTAAGCTTAATTATTTTGGTTTTGGTCGCAATATTAAAAGTTTTACACTTCCGCATACATTTTTGTTTGTTGACTAGATCTTGTGGGTAAGAAATAGTGCAGTGTGATCTTACATAATATTCGTTTTTAAAATACTGTTTTAAGATAACTTTCTCCGACGATTCCACAAGTTAACTA
Source organism: Echinarachnius parma (assembly GCA_037951105.1). NCBI lineage: Eukaryota > Metazoa > Echinodermata > Echinoidea > Clypeasteroida > Echinarachniidae > Echinarachnius > Echinarachnius parma. Next base: position 9,125 of record JBAMJV010009015.1, on the reverse strand, counting down.
TTTGAACTCGGTAAACATGGTAAATGTTTTTGTTAACATCTTAACAATCGCAAATACTTTTTGGCGCCATTTTACATTTGAAAAAGGTGTTTATTAGCTTTCATGTTTGCAATTCAAGGTGAATATTATATATGAAACATAACCATTATATAAACATTAACATGTAAAACGATTGGAATTGTGCAATCTTACAAAATGCTTAAATGTACGTCTTACATTATTTCGATTTTAATGGGTATCCTTATGTTACAAAACGTAAGTTTTATGTTAATAACGTGAATGTGTCGTTTATCTAAAAATATCGATGATAGTAAAAGTTTTATTGGATTACCTTTTCTACTATTGCACTAACTTAAGATGTGTACAAATTCATTTTATATAACGTCTTTATAATGTATTCAAAAAATTTCTTTTGCAATAGGTAGAAAAATAATAGTTATACAATTACTCTATAAGTGTTTTTTCATAATATTGGGTGTTCTTCTAGGACCAATGATAAACTGTAACTAACACCAATTACGACGACGACTACTACTACTACTACTACTACTACTACTACTACTACTACTACTACTACTACTACTACTACTACTACTACTACTACTACGACTACTACTACGACTACGACTACTACTACTACTACTACTACTACTACTACTACTACTACTACTACTTCTACTACTGCTGCTACTAATAATACTTATACTACTACTTCAACTACTACTACTACTACTACTACTAATACTACTACTACTACTACTACTACTACTACTACTACTACTACTACTACTACTACTACTACTACTACTACTACTACTACTACTACTTCTGCTTCCGCTACTACTTCTGCTACTAGTACTACTACTACTACTACTACTACTACTACTACTACTACTACTACTACTACTACTACTACTACTACTACTACTATTACTACTACTACTACTACAACTACTACTACTACTACTACTACTACTACTACTACTACTACTACTACTACTACTACTATACCTCTACAACTTCTACCACTACTACTTTTACAACAACTTCTGCATGTACAACCACTACTTCTACTACTACTACTACTTCTACTACCACAAATTCTACTAGTATACTACTATTATAATATTACTACTACCATGACTACATCTAATATATAAATTGTACCGCTACATCATTCACAAAACTATTTCTTGTTTTGGCAATTAAATGTTGAATCTGAAGAACATTCGTTCAATTTTTTTTTTCTGACCGTGATATTAGCGAAAATTAATAAAATTGAATCTCAGAAACGGGATAATCTCTGGCTACTCGGCATCAATTCCTTACTCGTGTTTGTATGATGTTGATGAGACGTTCGGTATTGATTCTAAGTATACAGGGTGATGAAGTGTGGAGTGTATAAGATGCGAATCTAGCCCTGGCCGCTCGATAAAAACGCGCGCAACCACCCACTTTATTCGGTTGTAAAAACAGGGCATGGACATGATCATCATTATGATCACCAGCCCATACGAGTAGAGTCTGAGATATGCGTGTTTTGCCGTGTTTTAAGCACGGGATTCGCGAATCGGGGCGAATCTCCGCTGAGAATCATACCAAGTATTGTCGAGAACATGCGTTTAATTGATTGAGTGTCTGACCACGAGTTTATCGAGCCCTGTCTGAAAGAGCACAGTGTGAACGCACTGTGGAACTTGTATTTTAACACTGTAATGTGGACCATACATTACATTCTATTGCATGTGCACAAGCAGGTAATTCCGCTGGGTTCACACCCGAGTGATATATGAAGATGAATATGTTTGATTTGTACGGTGTGGACGCGCAATTATAGAAATAAACCGTAGCTAATCAATTACGTCGACTCCTTTCCTGCGGGATCCTGAAGCCATATCCAAAGTCTATGGGGATTTTAGAATATGGTATAGAATGGGTTAATACGGTTCAATTATAGGCAACCACGCGCGCGTGTGGTTTTTACACGTTTGCAATAACATGTACAATCAAACATCACAAATCATTCTCACGAACTTGCGCACGGCATTCACATAGTAACATTCAAATGTAAACACAACTTGAATTTATATGGGATAAATTAGGGGTCAAGTAATGTGCGATTAACTTGTAGAGATGCCATGATATATACTGGTTCATCTCAAATCATTCACACAACTTACCAACAAGTATATATATTATTTGTTTGAACATCAAAGGGATCTAGTAACTATGTTGATATGCAATAACACGGATGAAGGGTTTATGAAATGTGGATTTCTGTGATCTGAAATATTCACTAAGTTATATGTGAATATTATGTATATGTCATATGACCGAGCAATGAGCGAACATCCAAAGTTATATTGCTAACATCATTGCACGGAGTTTGTACACAGTTGAAATTCTCTACTAGAGAGTTTCTAACCCGAACACTTCCATCTTACATATCTGTATAACGAAAAAGAAATTTGGGAAAACGAAACATGTCTTATGTATGCTTATTTTAAACACAACTACTAGGACTGTATTCATGAACCGTCATAGTTCTACCTAAGTTGTGTGGATTGTGACAATGCTATTAGATCCCGTTAATATGCATGGTAGAACTCGAATACAGTGTAAATTGCACTTATAACGTCGTATGTTCCATGTCGTTAAATCCGTGATAGTGATAAGTTGGTTCATACAATAATAAACCAACCATCATCCACACTTGCTCAAACGTACCCTTCATATAGTAACATAATACACATACACACATTGGGAGCTGCATTTTTTGTTACGTTGTTGATTCCTTGTTTACAGCGACTATAATCATGCATTGAGCATTTTAGTGTTTAGCCTACGTTGGTAAAGGGTACAAAATGCAATGATTTTTTATAATAGACCCGACGAAAGAATGATAACACTTGCAAGTTTGTTCTTATGCAAAGAGCTAAAATTACAAAGGTATTAAATCCACTTAATTTATAGCCTCTGAAGAAGATTCTGCTATAGGATAGAACAATCAGGCCCTAAATTAACTCTTATTTAATTAACTTTTAGATATAAAAGCGTTTCTCCTTCCGACTTTTTACTCGGTCCTTTGACAGTATAAACATGAACAGTTATATTAATATTTTGTTTTCGATTGCGTTATTTGTCTTCAGATTTTGTTTTACGGCAAGCCTCGTAGCTCATTATTGCACTTAAATATTGGTGACTAAAGCTTTATGAAAAGTGAATTTAGCGCCATTTTCAATTAAGCTCTTAATAAAATGGTCCACCCTGTTGCCTTGGGCGGGGAAGGACCCTATGAAATCCCACACACAGAAATAACAATTCTTAAGAAATATTTACATAAAATTAGACATTGAAACCATCTGGTCGCAAATCATTACCAGTGACGTTAAAGTAATACGAATACAAAAATGGCATTTGAAGTGTCTTATTACAATTCATCTTCCACGAAATTAAAGTAATAACAATCGATATAAATTATATGATATTATTGCAACTATACCTATAGTCGGATGACGGATTGAATCCTTCCCTGCTGAGTTTTCTGACTGATTTAAAGGGATCTAGTAACTTTGTTGACATGTGCAAAAAGTAATGAATGGTTGATGCAATGTATATTGTTGTTATCTCATATGTCCACAGGGTATTGTGTGAAAATTTCAAGTCAAATGGACATTGTATGGCCAAGTAATGAGCGAAAATGCAAAGTGATATTCAGTAAATCACTGCACTCACTTTGTACACGGAAGAAAAACTCGCCCGGAGTTTTTCTTATCTGAATACTCAATTATATATACATATCTTTGTAACGAAAGGGAAATTTGAAAAACCAAAACCTGTCCCACGATTTTATTGTTAATACGAATACAACAAGGTATAAGGGAACCGCTAGAATTACAATTTTATTTTGAGGATTTGGACAATGTTACTAAGTCCCTTTAAACATTGTAATCCGTCTGGCGTATTTCCCCTACCACGCAACATCTGCCGGAGCACGTCCAAGTTGAAAATAGAAACAGCTTTGCTTCGTATTTATGTTCTTGGCTTCCGATTGCGATCTATAGTAACATCGTCAAAATTGACAAAACTTTCGTTAAAGGGATCTAGTAACTTTGTTGACATGCTGTGCAAAAAGTGATGAGTGGTTGATACAATGTATATTGTTGTTTTAGATTCCTTGTTGACCATACATTGCGAGACAAACGAATATCACTAGCGATATTATTTTCGATATATTGTTGTTATCTGATATGTCCACTGGGTGATGTGTGAAAATGCCATGATAAATTAATTTTATATGGCCGAGTAATGAGCGAATATGCAAAGTGACATTTGCTGACTCATTGCACTGACTTTGAACACAGTTAAATTATCGAATGAAGAATGTCCGATCTGAACACTTCAATCATAAATATGTTTTTAAAGATTGTGAGATTCGGAAAACCAAAAACAGTTCCACGCTTTTATAGTTAATACAAACACAACAAGGTATGTGCGAACTGCTAGAGTTCTTATTAATTTGTTTTTGGACTTTGACAATGTTACTAGATCCCTTTAACATTGTTAACATTGACAAAACTTTCGTTAAACTAAAGCAGTTCTTTAATTCATATATTACGAATAGAAGCATAGCACATGTTTCGTGTTTCCAAATTTCTTTTTCGTTATACAAGTACAGATATTATTTTGTATTGTATTTGAAAGTCTCCCCGGGAGCATTTTAACTGTGTACAAAGTAAATGCAATGAGTAAGCAAATCCGCTCACAACACAGCCGTATAATTATCACATTACATTTGTACACATCACTATTAAAGTGGACATCCACAATCACAGAACTACACATTTGTATCGATGCTTTGTCAACAAAGTTACTAGATCCCTTTAATTGTACATTAATAGCCCAACAATAATCCCTTCGACTTTTATGAGTGTTCACATTTTCGAAACAACACTCGAATGCAAGAGCTGAAAGTGGCTTATTACAATAGAGGATGATACTTTACATTTTCCCCTCAAATAAGAACACTGTAATAGAATATACACATTTCGAAAACTCTTAATCGCAGTTTTCACGTATTTATGGAGAGAAAACGAGAAAAAGCAACGTGAACATTAACTCGTGAGCTACTCTGAGCATCATAACACGGAAGTATATAATCAAGAATACAAAATATTATTTATCAAAACTAACATTATAACGTTGCTATTTTAGTGATGACCAAGAAACTACAATGAGTCAGTATTAGTTGTCAAAGTTATTAGATAATCAAATCACGCTTGACGTTTAGTAGTATAGAAATTAGTTTATGAATTAAGACCACTTCATACTTTGATGCCCTCCCGCATTCAAACTGACCACATCATTTTGGACTTCCCCAATCTGTTCATCAATATCACTGATTTCATGCATGTGCGAGATGACCGCCATTTTGTCTGTTAAACTGAGCTTTAGTAGTCTTTATGTTTTGAATATTGTAATCGATTTAGAATGGCTTGGGGCTATATCGATCACACACGCGCGGCCATCGACGCCATCTGTCATGCAGCTCCGCAATTCCGTGCATTCAGTTTGAAGGGATCTAGTAACTTCGTTGACATTTGCAAACACTGGCTGATGGTTTAATGGTTGATAAATTGGTTGATAAAATGTATAATTCTGTGATCTGGTTATTCTGGTATGTCCACTGGCACTGAGTGATGTGTGAAAATGACATGGTAAAATGGATGTCTTATGGCCGAGTAATGAGCGAAAGTGCAAAGTGATATTCGCCAACTGACGTTGTACACAGTTATTATTTTCTAGTAGGTAATTATAAATCTGAACCATTCAATCATTCAAAATCTTTATAAAGGAAAACAAATTTGGAAAACTGAAGGCTGTTCTATGTTATATTCGTAATACGAATAAAATGGGGGATGTGAGAACTACTAGAGTTCCTAGTAAGTTTTTCAGGATTTTGACAATGTTACTAGATTCCTTTAACACTCTCAGTTCAATAAAAATATGCAATATATTTATTGAATATATAATTGAAAAGCATTTAAAGGGATCTAGTAACTTTGTTGAGATGTGCAAAAACTGATGAATGGTTGATACAATGTATACTGTTGTTATCTCATATGTCCTCAGGGTATTGTGTGAAAATTTCAGGTCAAATGGACAATGTATGGCCAAGTAATGAGCGAAAATGCAAAGTGATATTGGGTGATATTCACCAACTCACTGCATTCACTTTGTACAGGGATGAAAATCTCGCCCGGAGATTTTCTTATCTAAATACTTCAATCATACATATCTTTGTAATGAAAGGGAAATTTGAAAAACCGAAAGCTGTCCCATGATTTTATTGTTAATACGAATACAACAAGGTATAAAGGAACCGCTAGAATTACAATTTTATTTTGAGGATTTGGACAATGTTACTAAGTCCCTTTAAGAAAATGTTATTGAGCAGGTTTATTCGTATATGCGCGGTTTTGAGTATTAATTTTCACAGCCGCTCATTCCAATGGACAATTAGTTGACCTTTTGTATAATAAGAAGTCAAAAGTTTTCGTTTTCATAATTTATTAGTTAACCATGTTAACACGGAACATGCGTCTAGATGTATTAATTTATTCAAACTCTCTGAGCACGTTGACATTAATTTGGATTAGTGTTATATACTATAGTGTTAACGAACGTCCGTCGATTAGATTGTGTCGAATATGTCATTGTTAATATTAGTATCATTCTTGTATTAATTATTTGTGTTAATTGTTATCACGTAATTCTACGAACTTTCAATAATTTCGCTCTAAATGTGCACAGGTTTCTAGCAAAAGTACAAGTCTACATTTTTTTTTTTACAAATATGAATTCATCACTGTGAAATGTCTTTATGGTTTTCTGTTTACATTAAGACGAGGTCCGAAACCATATACCACGATACTTCCAGATTATATTATGTTTTAGGAGGATAAACCATATACTCAGTGTCATTTTTTCTGTAAGTTTTTGTTCCTGACCAACGTTTTTACTTGACTTACGTAGTTAAAACATTACATTTAGCAGTAAGACAATTCAGTGTTTGATTCGAAATGTATCAAAGGACAAATTATTTTAACCAACGAAAAAATATGTAGAGTCAATGTTTGAAGCCTCCTTTGAGGTGGAATTTGCCGAGACAGGCAACTACACTCTAAATGTTGAAAGGGTTTGGTAAAAAATGAGCATGATGCCATTTAAAAAAACTGTTTTGTTTCATATGTGTTTTACATTATTCTGTTCTTATGTTCTTCATGTCACAAGATTAACAGGTACTATACTTATATAAGCTCTCCCATTGTTCATAATGTTTACAGTCGTATTCTGTCAAAAGTACACGTAAACTAAATAATACTGCTCGGTGTTAAGTAAATTTACTGAAAATCAAACTTCTTTCATGATATTCTATCAAAAAGGTGCTGACGTAATACTAGCGTGGGAATTATGTATGTGTACATATCTCAGATAAAAGCACCACCTTTTTATTCAATATTTACAATGTAAATACACTTCATTTGTACTTTTTTTCTTGGGGGATACGGGGGGTCGCCATTGATTGTGATAATCTGTGAACAGTCCTAAAAAGCACACACTTAATGCTCAGCATGTCTTCTTCTTAAAGGATCTAGTAACTTTGTTGACATATCCAAAAACTGGCAAATGGTTGATACGAATGTGAATTTCCGTGATCTGATATGTCAACTGAGTGATGTGTGAAAACTCCACGGTAAATGAATGTCATATGACTGAGTATAATGAGCACAAAATGCAAAGTGAAATTCGCTTACTCATTGCACTGAATTTGTTCACAGTTATATCCACTAGATACTTATAAATATGAACACTTAAACCATGCATAGCTTGTCAACGGAAGATACATTTAGAAAACCGAAAGCTGTTCCATGCTTCTACTGCTAATACGAATTAAATTCTGAGGTACGTGAGAACTGCTAGGGTTCCAAGAAAGTTTTGAGGTTTTTGACAATGTAACTTGATCCCTTTAATGTCAGACCTGTGTTCTTCAATCCTAAAGATTACTACAGGTGCATGTGCGTAGTGAGCTGGTACGTACTTGTGCCAAACAAGAGAGTGCAGCAGTCATACAAATACCAAATCTTTGGTGCAAGAAAAACTAAATTGTTCGGACTTTTTAGTTCTTACCATCATCAGGAGAACGAATGTTGGCGTGGAAAAGGACATTCTGTATGGAGAAAACACCATGATTTATATTTATGAAGCATTGTACCGACCGATGGGTTCTATACATATGATTCAGATTAAAATAAAGTCTACTCCTCTTTAAATTTAACATGCGGCAACTAACGCATTAATTAGTCAATTATCGGCCATTTATTTTTGTTCTTTATCGCGTTTGTTTTCTATATCACAATAACACATATTTATCAAGTGCGTGGGCCTATATAGGGATTAAATCATATCATGAGCGGATTTGTTTAGGGACAATTATGATTGCTATGTTGATATAAATATTACAACTCAGAGGGAATGTATAGACATGCCATAACACATTTATTCCCATGCATGAACAGCAGATAACGATGTTACATCCGGTCATTTTTCTTTTGAGATTGGCCGTAAACAATTCAAGGAATATGAAAAATTAACACCACTAAAGATTTCTTACTTATTATGTCATAGCCAACTTATCTTCAAGATCTTTGTTCTCCATTACACCTTAACACAAATTCATTGATAAAGGGGTGTACAAGCTTGTTTGTGAAATAAAATAAAAGTTCAAGTCACCTTATGATAATGTTTTTAATATGCCGGCCTATATTATACTTCTCAAAATAATTAAAGAACATTCAAGCTCCGTTGTCCCTCATGTAAGTGAACCTCTCAATATTGACATATTGAAGGTGACCGCAATTTTAACCCATGAGATAATTAAAGTGCAAGTATAAACCGCCCACATAAGTATGCATCTACGCCTACGAATAAATAGAAGTCTGTCGTTCTATATACAATATGCTCGCTAATGTTTAATTCCTCAATAACCGGTAAATAAATAATGATACCCGGTATAGTTTAACCATAACAACTATTAAACGCGCCGTGATGCCGATATTGATACC
>JBAMJV010009014.1:0-44528 GCA_037951105.1 Echinarachnius parma | reverse complement strand
GTGGTGGGGTGATGTTAGTTTGTTTATTTTTATTAAGTTTGGTTTGTAATGTTGGGGGGGGATGGTGGTGGGGGAGGGGGGGTGATTGTGTTTGGGTGGTGTTATGTGGGTGGGGGGGTGGTGATGTGGTTATATGATTGGTATTTGGATTGGTTGTATTAAGTGTTGAGTGTTGATGGGAATGGGGGTGAGGGTGGGTTATTGGTTTATATAGTTGTGGAGAGTGAGGGGGGATTGAGGTATATGTGTGGTGGGTGGGGGGTGTGGATTGTTGGGTTTGTGGATTGTGGGGTGATAAGTGTGTATTTGTATTGTTTAGGTTTGAGTGATAGGGTGGGGTTTGGGGAGTGTGGAGGTATGGGTTGTTGGTTGGGGGAATGGGTGTGGGTGGTGTGGTGTGTATGGTGTTATGGTGTGTTGGGTTTTGGTGTGGTGTTATTGTTGTTGGTGGGGGTGGTTGTGTATGGGTTGGAGGGTTGGGTTGAGTAGGTTAAGTGTTATGTTATGATGGGGGGGGTTTGTGTAAGAGGATTGAGTTAAGATAGTTGTGTAAGAAAGGATGAGGAGTGAAATGTAAGAGGGTGTTAGTGGTTGTGTATGGTGGTTTAGGAGGTTTTAGCATGTGTATAGTGGCATGCGGTGTAGGTGTTGTTATCAAGTAGTGAGGATGAGTAGATCGGGCATGAGAAGTAACCTAGTGTTAATCTTTCGAGCGCGAACTATATGTGAAGTGGGGGGATAGTGTTGTCAATATAGATTAGAGTGAATGTTAAATAAACGGCTTAGCGTCGTTACTGCACGGCAGATAAAACAGCAGTCCGTGCGTGCTGAACCACCTCAGAGTTGTGTAGATCATGGTGTTCTTGTGTTGTGTTATGGGTTGCTGATAGGCATTGATATTTAACTGAACATAATGTTTATTGATATTGAGAGACCTATAGCCTACGGTATGGTAGTAGGCTTGTGTGGGGTAGAATCAAGGATGCAGCAATGCCTCCTCGAACATAATGCACTAGCCCGGGCTGTCTGTCATTGCTGTCAAAAGAGCAAGTTAATAGGTCTACTGTCGAAGATTAGAGTGGTTTGTAGCTTGGTGTCATTGGAAAAACTTGGCCAACGCTTTGATCTGAGCTTACATGTCTGGAAGATAGTGAATTCGTAGATACTGATAAGTTTATAGAAATTGACTTCACATGTTCTTTTAGAATGGTATGTAGCTTGCATGTGATGATAATGACCGACGACGATAGTTGGTCGATTAGTGATGGTGTTGTGATAGTGATGATGGACGACTATGATGATGATAATAGTAATGATAACATTAATGATGATGACGTGTGTAGGAGGTGATGTGTTGATGATGTATGATGAGAATGAGTATGGATGAGGGAAGGTGACGAGTATGATTTTATGATATGATGAGAGATGTTGAGTGGATGATGATATGGTGATGTTGATTGATGATGACGACCATGTTTTTAAAAAAGTGATGATGATGAGTATGATGTTTATAATGATATGTTGATGTTGAGTTGAGTTGATTATGATATGATGTTAGGATTGATTGAATGATAGGATGAGGATGATGATGAGTGATGATGATGATGAGGCTGATGATTATAATGATAGATGATGACGATGATCCTGAGAATGGCAGTGGAGTATGAAGATTACGGTTTCTGAGTCTCTATTGTATTACCTGTAACAGTAACATCATGTTGTTGTGTGAGAAGGAATGCGAGTTTCGAAGTCGGAGACCTCACAAAAGATCCTCCTTCGGCTTCGACCCAACCTCATGATTAACCAGTGTATGTCATCTGTGAGATTGTATGCGTCCTTCGTCGTTGCCCGTCCCGATCTCTCCCCCTCCTTATCCCGCGCTAGAGCGACAGGAGCGTTGCATGGGACAGCGTTTCCCCCTGTCTTCCTAGCGACAATGATGGGTGTGTCGTAAGGGCTCGGCAGAATAGCGGGCAGTCCCAGTGCGGAGAACCACCTCGGGGGTTGTTATCAATGTTGATCTAGTGATGGTCCCCGGCAGCTTCAAGCACCCCCTGCTATGGGGGAATATATTTTTTTATGTACTGCATTCAAGTACGATTAATAACCAAAAGAAACAACCCCCCCCCCCCCCCCCCCCACAACAATAAACAAGGACAACAAACAAGCATACAAACAACAACAAAAAAGAGGTCATAAACCACACGGATGTTCTGGAACCGAATAAAATTAGTACAATATTTAGAATTGTTTCCATTTTGACCTTTTTACGTCATTTTGATCGTCTGATGGGTCCCCGCAGCTTTAAGCATACCCTGCTATGGGTGAATATATATAATGTAGCTGCATTCAATACGAATAATAACATCCAATATGATAACCACCCCCCCCCCCCCCCGAAATAATTAAATAAATAAATAAATTACATACATTAAAAAACAAAAACAAAACAAAACATAAAAAAGAGGTCATAAACCACACGCATTTCTTGAACAGGAAGACATCATTACAACTTACTATGTTAATTCATAATGTACTTGGTATTGTATTTTCTCTGTATTTTCCGGAAACCATTATGGGCATGCTCGTATAAATATAGTGTTTTAAACCTTATACAAGAGACAATCTTAAAGCTTTCTAGTACAGACCGTAGAGGCTGAGGAATCTGGCCAGGGGGGAGAACCTGCCAGCAAAAGGACAGGGATGACTGTAATTTGATTTGCCGGCCCTGGTTATCCAGAAATCCGCTTGAAAGTCAGTTTTTACGATCCGAAATAATTATTGTTAGTTTTCTTCTTTTTTAACGAATTATTGGAGATTTCGTTTTTGGAACCTTATAGCCAAGGGTTATTTGGTAATTTCCAAAGTGCCCCCCCCCCAACATCGATTGTAACGGATTTGGTTGATTCAATTCCATAGTGAAAGATCATCGAAAAAAACATGGGAAATAATAATAATTTCCATTCAAATGCTCTAATTGTTGTGAAATTTGCTTTCAAATATCATATAATAGTGGTGACGACCGGGTATCATAGTTTGTGAACCGCTAGTGCGAGGCACTAGCGTTCTAGTGTTCTCCTATGAAAAGACTGAAACCTAAATATTTGTGTGCACGCTATTGTGCTTAATACTATACATATGATACGGTACTTACCAGCAATTTACTCTCCAATATGTGATCCAACTACCGGTGGATGAAGATTATGATTTTCCTTCCATTCCGCAAAAATCAGTGATATATGCGCCTCATGGACCAGTCTCTCCGTGTGTTAGCGCGACTGTGATCGTAAGGCGAACGAATGCGAATGGGGCTTGCGTGTTGCTCAACGGCAGTGTGTGAGTCATACTTCTATGGTTGCGATACATAATACACGTACTACTGTATAGTATTACCGCTCACAGTGACTGCACTACAGTCCCGTATTACCGCACACTGCACTATACAGTCCCGTATTAGGACCTACAACGCTAGTGCTTCGCGCCGAGTTAATTTGACACTCGAGTTGTAACGGCTTTTTTTGAATGATACAGGGTTTTACTTTGTCGTTTGTAATTGTGTATACTTTTCGAGCATGGTGAAGTTATAAATATAGTTTGTATCGTAATCGTGCAGGTTTTGGTTACTAAAGTTAAGTTTGACCATTCTCAACTATCCCTTTAATTCTTGCTTTTATAGATCTACGCTTTGTAGTTAATTTCGATAAATGACGCATTGAGCTGTGTGCGACTGGCCAGTGTTCTCTAGCCTATACGGTAGTATTCTCATGATTGACAACAGCACCAGCTTATTACAGAATCAGAACAAAACTTACCCATGAGGAAATGGCCAAGACAAGAGAAACTATGGAAAGTTTCGCAGCATGTTTCTAAGCTATTGATGAGCACTGGTAATAATTTGCAGTCATATTTTGACGGTCGGTATTAATAAGCAATGATATATTCGTGAAACTGATCATGCGGCAGCACGATTATGCAAACATAATTAGGTCCATTAGATCCACATAAGTAGGCTCCATGAAATAATTACCCTTGTTATCTTTCAATGATTAGCCCTTGTGTACATTAAAGGGGTAGTTTAGTTTTGTAGAGAGGGCGCTACACATCACAATTTTTTTGTGAGGTAATGAAAAACTGAGTGTCGAATTTGAGAGAACATGCAATTTTAATGGCAGAATAAACTTTATTTGGTCTAAATCGACCCAGAAATGGCTGAAATATCAATAAATATATCTGATCTTTATTCATTTGGGGCCCAAATTTTTAGATTGTTGTGTCTAAAAATACAAAAATTGCTTGCACTTTTTCAAAAAATTTCAAAAGCGTTTTTAAATAGTTGTTGATGATCTCTCTATGTAATCATTATTTCAATAAAACATCACATGCATAATTTTGTATGATAAATTGTAGATACCAATGCCTCTTAAGAAAGCGCCTTCTGTGTTTTAATGCTCTTTTTGAATGATAACGGGCTTTTTACTAAGTCGTTTGAATTTGTGTATACCTTCGAGCATGGTGGAGTTATACCTATAGTTTATAATGTTACTGTCCAGGTTTGGTTACTAAAGTTCAGCCTTACCAAAACTGTACTACCCTTTAATAAAAGTTGGATTTCTTACTTTTCAAAGATTAAGATATCAAATTAACATGTGTTAATAGTGTATGATCACAATATTAACATAACCGGAATTCGCGTGAAAGGGATCTAGTAACTTTGTTGACATGTGCAAATAGTGATGAATGGTTGATTCAATGTATATTGTTGTTATCCGATATGTCCACTGGGTATTGTGTAACATTTCAAGTTAAATGGTCGTTATTTGGCCGAGTGAATTAGCAAAAATGCAAAGTAATGTTCACTAACTCGTTGCACTGACTTTGTACACGGTTTCGACGATCCAGTGGATAGTTTAACATCTGAATACTTCAATCGTATATATCTTTTTAACGAAAGCGAAATTCAAAAAACCGAACCTGTCCCATGGTTTTGTTGTTAATACAACACAACAAGGTATGAGAGAACCGCTATAATTCCAATTGGATTTTGAAGATTTGGACAATGTTACTAAGTCCCTTTAATATAGGGGCTAAAGTCTCAATCGTCTTGTAAAGTTATTTGCACTATTTCATCAGCCGCTACGGAGGCGACTTACCCCTTAATACATTGCATACGGGAGCCTGTACTGATTCTATAGACTGATAGGGATTGCAACATCTAGTAGGGAGCAGGCTAAGAAAGTCATACACTACAAACATGACCTTCAAACCACTCATTCAAGAGAGATAACAATCATGTTCATTCGAAATCAGATATGAGATCATCATTGTATACTATTTAGATTAAGAACTGTTTATTCCATGTTAAAGCCATATATCAGCATTTGGAAAGTGACCAAAAACATCTATAACATCCGAACCATAGCACCATTGAATGCATACAAATAATATTACTTCAAACTTCCATTTGCGCCACTGCGATTGGATCACCCACAATGATTGTGTAAGAAGAGATCATGGGTTTGAATTAAAGCTGCCTTACAAACAACGTTCATTTTGAACTTTGTATTGCTCAAATCGTCAATTTCAAAGCGAGTGTCTGCAATATTAGTGAGATTAATTTTGACGATATAAAATAAGGTCAACATGCAAAAGAAATAGTATACTAAACATAATCTGATTTGCAATTAATTGCAACTTAACAATTGATTGCATCTCCTTCTGCAATGGGGCCCAGCTATGGCCATATGTTGCCTAAAATTACTTATTTTTAGTCAAATATGGGAAATCTGTAGCCTAATCATGCTAATATAGACTAATTTATGGATGGCTTTCCAAAAATGTTAAGTCAAACCGTTCAACTTAGGATTTGTTGTTAACACCTCATCCTCCATGTTATATGTGTAATTAAGACTTACATGTTTGCGAAATTATGACAATTATGTTTTAGATAACTTTCCCATCTGAAGGAATAGATGGAGTGTCAAATTATTTGTTGAACTCTTGTGTAGATATAACATAATGGTTATGTTCAAACATGCATCTGTATAACTGATCATCCTTAGAACTTTACATTCTCCCAGTCTCAAATTGCACAACATTGTCAATGTTTGAAGTAAAATTAAATCGTTAACCATTACAATATTTTACTTCATAGATGCCAAGCTAAATATACATGGATGCTGTACCTGAAATGAAATGTTTTCACACTAAAATATTCGAATTTTTTCATTATATGATACGTGCTCAAACTTTTATTTTAAGGACAATTAATATATACAGCTTGTCCCCCCAAAAAAATACAACGGCACTTTCCGCAACGATAACTTTAAAGATATTAGATCAATCAAAATGATATTTCTGGGTATGAAACTATAATTAATTACCTACATCTTGCAGAAAACCCTATTCGATTTGCTTCAGTGGTCATGGAGAATGAGGATCTTTGTCAATCACGTCAGATGTCCCTTCCCTCCAGATTTTATTAGGAGACGTGTTGTCCATTGACAACGCGACTTTCTGCAACGATCATTTTAAAATAGTAAATAAATCAGAATAATATTTCAGGGTATGAAACTATAACTTATTACGTACATCTTGCAGAAAACCCTATTCGATTTGCTTCAGGGGTCATGGAGAATGAGGATCTTTTGTCAATCATGTCATGTGTCCATTTTCGTTCATAACGCGTGAACAAGTCCATTTGCATTCATAACGCGTGAACATAACGAAAATGGACATATGACATGATTGACAAAATATCCTCATTCTCCATGACCACTGAAGCAAATCGAATAGGGTTTTCTGCAAGATGTAGGTAATAAGTTAGAATTTCATACCCTGAAATATCATTCTGATTGATCCACTATCTTTAAAGTTATCGTTGCAGAAAGGCCCGTTGTCAATGGACAACACGTCTCCTTACAAAATCTGGAGGGAAGGGACATCTGACATGATTGACAAAAGATCCTAATTCTCCATGACCACTGAAGCAAATCGAATAGGGTTTTCTGCAAGACGTAGGTAATAAGTTATAGTTTTATACCCTGAAATTTCATTCTGATTGATTTAATATATTTAAAGTTATCGTTGCGGAAAGTGCCGTTGTAATTTTTTTTGGGACAACCCAGCTAGCCACCTGACGTTGGGCCGATGTCGGAATTTGGTTGCCGGATGTCGGCATATCGCCGTTGGCTCGAGGTTAAAATGTCCGCCAGCCCAACATCGTCACGACGTCATTTTTGTGATATATTGGCATAACGTCATTTTCCGACAATGGCCCAACATCATCTCATGACATGATGTCGGGCCATTGTCGGAAAATGACCTTATGCCAATATATCACAAAAATGACGTCGTGACGATGTTGGGCTGGCGGACATTTTAACCTCGAGCCCAAGGCGATATGCCGACATCCGGCAACCAAATTCCGACATCGGCCCAACGTCAGGTGGCTAGCTGGGAAGCTGTATATCCCCTTATAAGCCATGCTTTATCGCCATTGCCGGTTATTTTATATTTATAGTACAGTGGAACCTTATTATAATGGCCTATTGAATTTACCTCATGATATCTGGGCCCTCTTATTCAAAGACCGTCCTAACTGTCACGTGCCTATATCTGAATTACGTACATTATGTACGTAATTCAGTCATAGTCACTTGACAATTAAGACGGGCCCAGAGTTCTAATTTTATCAGGGTTTTGTTATGATAAAATACATAGAACCTGAACCTGCAAAATTAAAAGTGATGCGCCGCGAGCGTCGAAATACGGAGCGTGCGCTATAATTATAAGTAGCCACAATTATTATTAGTATTACCTTGCTACATCAGGTACCTTGTCATAACAGAGCACGCTATAAAAGGGTTCCACTGTACTTGTATTAATCTAATTAGTTCGAAGTATTCCAAGCATTGTAGAAATGATAATTTTCCAGTTCTGGAATCTCCAGTCAAGTGTTTAATATTAAAATGACAAGATATTTCAAATTAGTATGGTAATGCTGCATTTTTGGGGTGAATGATGTATTACATGTAGTAAGTTTGAAATGTTGTATTTCATAATTATTTTGTTTCCAGAAGTTGTCATTAGTTCTGTCAGGATGGGTAATGTGTACAGTACACGACTCCAGAACTCCCTCCGTCCTGTTTTTTGTAACAGTGACAAATTTCAAGGTTTCAAAGCAGACCTCAAAACCTTTTTATTCAAAGGGCAATGCAACCCAATCAAACTGTTGCTTTCCTAGACTAGAAGAGAATAGGAGGAATAATCTCTGAAAGTTAGAGCATAAATCGGGCCATAAACAAGAAAACTATGGCTCTTTGAAGATGCCCATTTATTCCTATGGGGAACTCAAATTGGCAACGCACTCTGATAAGTTTGTGGACTACTCCCAATAATATATGTTTTGTACACAAATTTTCCCATATTTACATTTTTCTTCATAGTCACACTTTTCCATTCTCCAAACTCACGATATGTTGTGTATAAATGTATTCTACAAAATTATGTTGAACTCAAACGAAAGGTAATCATATATTTTGAGAAAATTGAACAAAATTTAAATTTTGTGTATAAAACGTATGGGGAGTAGACAGTCTACATCTTTGCCAGAGTGCGTTGCCAATTTGAGTCACTCATAGAATTAATGGATAGTTTCAAAGAGCCACAGTTTTCTTATTTCTTCACCGATTGTGCTCAAATTTTCAGGGACTATATTCATCCTATTAAATCGTGTCTTATAGTGCATACACCAATTTGTCCGGATTTCATTGTCCTTTAAGCCAACGTGCAGTACACGAGTTTACTTTTGGAGGAGCGGGAGCCTTTTAATGCTTGAAACAGAAAAATGGCACCATACATGTGCTGTGGATCATCATCATCATCTCAAATTAAAAAATAAAATATAAAAAATATTTGATTTTAGATAATTATGTACTGTTTTGAATGTGGGTATGTGTTTGTGTGCATGCGTGTGTATGTGTATCATGGTTGTGAGAACTTTGTGAATGACCACATCAATATTTCCCTTGACCAAGTCAATTTTTGAGTGAGTGTTTTGTTGGTGTCTGTGCTGTTTTTTTTTTTTACTCTGTAATATGCATACAACTTTTTGTAGTGGTGTATTCACAGGTGTCTGGGGAGGGGGGCATGCCTCCCCGAAAACACCAAATGTACACATATCACTTTAAAATCATTGGGGTTAAATTTTAGAAAAAAACATACAGAAATGCGTAAAGCGTGTTCCACGCTACACCCTAATTTTTTTCATTCTTTATTCTACTTTTGTAAATGTGTGAGTGTATCTGTTGATGCTTGTTTTAACCAAACCCTAAACGATTGAGAAAATTTGTTTGATACAGCCTTTTTTTTCTCAAAAGAGTACAACAATGAAAGAAATGGTTTTACAAAATACAATGTAGTAAGAAAAATGTGAAGTATTCATTATTAAAAATACGGTTACAGTCCGTTATTCCGAAGGCTCGTTATTCCGAAGGTTCAGTTATTCCGAAGGTTCGTTATTCCGAAGGTTCGTTATTCCGAAGGTTCGTTATTCCGAAGGTTCGTTATTCCGAAGGTTCGTTGATCCGAAAATAAAATCGGGTTCGTTATTCCGAAAATTAAATCGGGCTTGTTATAATACTATAGTTTGTGTTTTGTTTATTTAATTTACAGCCTGCATTAAGCATACCCCTCCCCCTTGCCCTCCCTTGGCCAGACCAATCAAACATTTAAGTTTATTTTATCTCTTTATATGAAATTATAGCATTATAACAAACCCAAATTCATTTTCGGATTAATGAAACCAATTTAATTTTAGGAATAGCGAACCTTCGGAATAACGAACCCTCGGAATAACGGACCTTCGGAATAACGAACCTTCGGAATAACGAACCCGATTTCATTTTAGGAATAGCGAACCTTCGGAATAACGAACCTTCGGAATAATGCAACAAATGTTCGGATTAACGAACCCTATTTCATTTTCGGATTAACGAACACTCAGGTATAGGTAATTTGCGTGTTCGGAATAACGAACCTTCGGAATAACGAACCTTCGGAATAACGAACCTTCGGAATAACGAACCGCACCCAAAAATACAACTGTACTAATCACAACATGTTTTCATAAACTTGTGTAAGGAGCAAAACAAAACATAATAGCCGTTGAAACGCTATGTACACTATTATAAGTTAGAATTAAACTAAATAATTCTTTTAGAACTGACATATTTTGACTAGTGATCACTTTCGCGGCATCAGTGATTCGTAAATTGTAAGTTACAGAAATTAAGGGAACAATCGGAAGTGGTCATATGAAATCCTAATAATGCAAATAAAATAATACATTTATAAACAAACTTCAGTAACCTAGACTGGATTTAGGAAAAGAAACACAATTATGAACATTTGGTGTATTATCGTATATTTATTTTCTATAGTTGTACAAAGTCAGATAAAAATCAAATTGGCACAATGGTAAAATAATGGCTAGCCATGCTGCAAAAATAAAGAGTTTCAGACATAACAACAGTAATAATAAATTTTGTGTACACCTGCAGTGGTCATTTGTGAATCTTGCAACAAGTTTAAGATTATTTTCATAACAAACAAAATACATTATTGGCATAAGTGATGCCCGGGTAACTACCTCCTAATATTCAAACGCAAATGAAAGCTAGCTTTTGTGACTAAATTAGAACCTCCGTTCAACTCGTGTGAATGGACTAAAGGCACAGCACTGCATCACACTACATCATTTAGTACATGTATACTGCACCCATAATAACACGTCAATAATGACATTTCACAAAACTATATTTACATTATGTATGAATGTAATTATAATTGAATTACAACATCTTTTGGAAATTCTTAATTTATAACGCAAATATACATCCACATTCTACTGATCTACGCCGCACTCAACATATTAATTGTTCACCGTTTGCATCTCACAAAAATCGATAAGACAAAATGGACCCGATATATGGAATTATATGCCTGACTCTATTACAATGTACATACTACATGTGTGTACGAAACTTTGTTTTTCTTTTAATGCAACAACTAAACAAATCATATAAAATTTACTTATGCGATTGCAGATTGAATTCTTATCAGATACAATTGTAGGTACTACCTACAAATATATTATGTATATATAGATATAGATTATTGGGGCCTAGATTGATTTTGGGCCTATTAAAGGTAAAGTTGAGTTTTGGTAGAGAGGGCGCTAGACTACTTAATTGGTTAGTGAGGTAAAGAAAAACTGAGTGTAAAATTTGAAAGAGCATAATATTAAAACAATAAAATCATCTTTGTTTGATCAAAATCGGTTCAGAAACGGCTGAAATATCCATAAATATAACAATTTGTAATAAACCCGGGGCCCCGGGTTTATTAGAGAATTTTGAACCAGCCGTTACAAATTCAAAAAAATGCTTCCTCTTTTCAAAAAAGTTACAAAATAGGTATTTAAATAGTTGTTGGTTATTTCTCTATCTAATCACTATTTCAACAAAGCATCACATGCACAATATTTTATTCAAAATGGTTGAAACCGATGAGTGTTTAGAGAGCGACCTCTTACGTTTTAACGGCTCTTTTTGAATGATAACATGATCTTTACTACGTCATTTGTAATTTTGTGTTCCTTTCTAGTTATAACTATTAGTTTGTAATGTAATGATGCAGGTTTTGGTTACTAAAATTCAGTTTCACTAAAACTGTACTCTCCTTACCAGAACTCAACTATCCCTTTAAAGTGTAATATACAAGAATGCATTTTAAAGCTAAATGGCAGTTTTGGGAAGCGCCCCACACAAAAGTTATTAAATTTACGCTTTTATCACCGACCATGCTCATTATATTATGCAAAGCACACGCAAACTCCGCCGCGCGTGGCAGATCAAGCTGTTAATTGTTCGCCCAATGTAATTGGCGGCGCCTGGAAATTTATTATATTTACCATGTTGATAGATTTTGTTTGAAAAAAAGTTAAAACCAATTCCTTTTTAGAGAGCGCCCTCTTGTGTTTTAATGGCTCTTTTTGAATGATAATGGGCTTTTTACTTTATAGTCGTTTGTAATTGTGTATTATGGTGGAGTTATAACTATTAGTTTATAATGTTACTGTCCAGGTTTGGTTACTAAAGTTCAGCCTTACCAAAACTGTACTACCCCTTTAAAAATAGTTTTAAAAATAAGTTTAAAAGTTTAAAAATATGCAAATTAAAACTATGATTAAGTTCAAATGAAAGTATTTCTCGTCAGTGTTGTCCTTTTACATATTTTAGTATTCGTATGGACATGCAAATGTTCTCAAAAGTTGATGTTTGGGTTCGGTCGTTAATAACAAAAATTATTGACTTCAAATCACAGGATCCGAGTTCGAAACTGATCGGTGCTCCGGCATTTCTGATTTTTACACAGGAGTGATAAATGGGAAACTTCGTCGGAAGTTAACCAGGTTCCTGCAGTAGCACCCTGATCAACGCGACCTTACTCGTACAGCGCTTTTCTCTAATTATATTAAAGGACATGGCTATGGCTTTTGACTACTATCATCATTTAGAGGGTAAACAGACATTTAATTTATACATGAATTGGCATTTTGGGCCTACTGGATCCCATGAAATCCTACTGTGAACGTACACCAATTTTACGGTGGCCGGCAAAGATGATGTGAGCGGCCATGTTTGTGTAACTACCCGACATGCTTCTTATGCGAATTATGACGTCTGTGCGGACTGTTCAAACAAATCCACTCACACGTGCGCCATGCTAGGCCTGTGTTATTGTAGGGAAAACAGGAATAATTGCGTTCCGCCAAGCATAGGTCTGCAAAAGGTGATAGAAAATGTTTTCACTAATTTCAAGAGTCATCAAAGCGTCTACAAGACTAGTATTCAAACAATGCATGGTTTGGTGCGGTGTAAATTTCTGTCATATATACTTGAACAGATCGAGTAGCAGGAATGGTATGCTTTCCATTATTGACCTATCACAGTGTTGTCCGTGCAGACGTAACGATTCAGCGGGCAGACACCCCATATAACAACGTTACGTTGGTCCAACGTTGGCTCAACGTGTGCACATACGTTGGGCCACCGTCATATATTTTAACGTTGGGTCCACGTCACTCTTGCTGCTGGGCCAACGTTGCCCCACGCCCATACGTGCAAACGTTAGGCCAACTTTTGCCCAACCTTTCATTGATATACTTCTGACGTCGGGCCATTGCACAACCGATGTAGCCAACGTACATACCCCTACGTTTATACAAACACTTTTCAAGAAAAACAAACTTGACCGCGGTGTAGTATGTTGGGTATCTTCAATGTATTTTAAAGACATCCATGTAAAGTGTCTAACTCCACGAAAATTACTTGGAGCTTCCTCAGTTCTCTTCTGCCGTGTTGTTTAGCTTATGGTAAGAGAAGAATAAAATAGGGTTAGATTTTTTCAAATGTCCCTTCAGTATGAAGATAATTATCATTGAAAATCATTCTTTCAAAAGCGTTAGCTAACGCTTTTGGATAAACGTACAACTGTCGTTGTTGAACATGCCCGGCCGCGACCGGTTGCGCGCCACGCGATAACGAAATCTGGCCTGCGGAGTAGCCGAAACCTTCGGCAGCACGACGGCAACGACCCGTCGCGACGGGACGAAGAAGTCGTTGATGATATCTCTATTGAATCATTATTTTGACAAACATTAAATGCACAATTTTGTATTGAAAAAGGCTAAAACCAATGATTTTTTTAATAGTGCCCTTTTGAGTTGAAACGGCTCTTTTTGAATGATAACCCTGGGTTTTACTTAGTCGTTTGTAATTGTGTATACTTTTCGAGCATGGTGAAATTATAACTATTACTCTGTACCATAATGGTGCCGGTTTTGGTTACTAAAGTTAAGTTTGACCAATACTCAACTATCCCTTTAATTTAGGTGTCATGTTGGTTAAAAAATATGTTGTCCCCTAACCATCCCCCCCCCCCCCCGTCATAAAATCCTGGACACACTTCTATACTAGGTTGGTCGCTTTACTCTCTCGCCGATGATGGTCGAAATGACGTTTCATTCCCCCCCCCCCCCCACCCCCCCCCCCCCCCCCCCAATGGCGAGGAGAAATCGACGCCTTTGTGTGGGAAGGTCGCATTCCAAATCAATCGCGAAAATCGTCGACTCTAGCTAGGAGTCAAAATGAGACCACACTTCCAGTCTTGTTAGGGTGTAGAACTATTATAGTAGGCATGGAAGTTGCAAGTACGGGATTCCTCTGAACTGCATCAATTGTCTGTGAGAGAAAGGTAAATTATAAGAGTGACAGAGACAGGGTGGAGATAAAAGAAGGAAGAAAATGGGAGGAGGAAAAGGGGAGTTAATCTTATTTATCACAACATTTCAATTCAAACATGAATAACAAACATATATCATAAGTAAACAGAAACAAAGTTCAAATATAGCGACAGTTGGTGGACGTGCATGGTTACAAATGTTATCATGGAGCATCTATAAAACCGAGAGAAATTATGAAATCTTACATTATTAATCAGCTTCCTACTTTGTCAAAATTATCTTCCCTCACAATATCGCATGACTATGTGTATGTCATATATCTGTATCTAATAAGACCTCTTTCCCTTTTCATCCGATTGTAATACAACATTTTGCAACGACACACAGTATGACTTCACGTTATAAAGGCAGTGAACTTGCGTTTTTGTAATTCAATGATATTTTGTATAATCTAATAAGTAATTTGTTAGATATTATTAATATTGCATATATATTATCAAATGATTTTCAAGGGCTATCGTGTACTTTAATTATTTGCACTTGCACCCCTTCCTTCTCCCTTCTTTCTTTCTTTCTTTTCTTTCTCTCTTTCTTTTCTTCCTCTCTATCCCATATTTCATAGTCTGTATACATGTATACATTCAATCTTACATTAACTTTCCTTTGGGGTGTCACGCCATCAAACTTGCAGCTTATTGTGACTTCCCATGCAAATCTCCTACTATACTCGGCTCCACACTCACATTTTTTTTTTAGTAGATTCTTAAATTTTCAAATTTTACTGGCCCGAAAATAATTTTACTGGCCCGAAAAAACAAAGAAAAACATTAAAACATTTACTTTCTTAAAAAGGGGGTCGATATTATGTTTTCCTGCAAATATGAAGTTGTTAAATATTTTAGTCTAATTTAACAACTTGCAAAGTCTTTGTAAAATTTGTCATTTGTTTTAGTACATTTGTGTAGTAATGAACTTATTGTGGAAGCCTACTTTTCTTTCTCTCTTCCTTTATGTTTACAATTTCGTGTATGTTGATTTATGTAAGTCATGAACTCACAACATTTATCTGAATTTGCTTCTTTGTGAGGTAAATGAAATATACTTGAAATAAAATTAAACAAATACTATGATCAGGTCAGGTCAGGTCAGATGATCTCTCTTGCTACCGGTAAACATGTAGCCCGGTACCACCTGCCACATGGTCGACACCTTGGCGACTAAACCGAGGCCTCCTCTGAACAGTGAGGGCAAAGAATAGCGAGCTTTCGTTCCGAGTCGCCGAGCACTCGACTCGCCGTTCTGACGTCATTTTCATGCACTGCGCACTGCGCATGCGTCAATATGTACAACTAGTGAACAAGTGTGTCTCCAGTGATCCTGGTCTTCTAGAGAAGAGATTTAACTTTACACCAGTTAAATTGTACTTTTACTTGATAGTGAGGGTCCTTCTCGTAAAAGTAACCATAAATTCAAAGCGATTGAAAGTAAAATAAACAATTGACAGGGGGTAGAATATGGCTGAGGTATCAAAAACCCCATGTCCCCAAGACAAAATCGTTCAGTTTTTCCAGGTTTGTAAACAAATAAGAGTACATAGGAGCAAAATAAGTGCGGTTTTACAACAGCAGCACAGTGTTCTATGAAACATAATACAAAATGTTATGATCCCACTTTATTTAAAATGTTGATGGCCATTGGAAATGTGTCGCCAAATCTAGTGAAACCTACGTTACCATTATCTTACTAAATAAAGGGATATGCTTAGATGCTCACATCTGTACAGTTATCTTATTTTTCTAATGATGAGAACATGGCATACAAGTAAAAACATATTTAAAAGTCAAGATACAAAAGAAATGTGACTGGGAATATAAGAAAGAGACGGGATAAAATAGTAGATTTAAGAGGTGTAACATACGTTACCACAAATTTTAAATATAGGTAACCACTATGATGTAAATTACTATACTGGAGTTCAGGCCAATGAAGTAGATTGATATCACACAAAAAATGAAAATTAAGTTCAACTAAATGTTGCTTAATCAACCAAATGATGTAACATACGTTACCAGGTGTAAACAAATGTGTGTAGGATATACTTAATAACTATCTAAATTGATAGCAAACTGGTTAACGCCATCTATATGTGGTTAAGGGTGAGCTTAGCAATCATTTTCAAGGCCAAAATTGTATTCAAACAACACTAAATGTAACATACGTGACGAATTTGAAACATACGGCCAAATTACATATCTTTGGAAATCGTTAACGGACACCTGACTAGATGAATGTTCACAAAATATGTTTTAGTGGTTTTATTAACACTTCGTTGTTTATTTTCATGGTTGTAACGTATAGTTAACAACTTTGAAACTAACTAGCTAACATGTGAAATGTTGATGGTAACGTATGTTACACCTTTTTATCAAAATGAAGCACACATTTCTTGCACAGTAACATTACGTGCTAATTTTCTCGGAGTATATACTACCAAGTATGCACTTTAGATTGGCATTAAAATCAAACGTTTAGCAAGAACTTTATTTTTGACATTTTCTGACTTTTAAGTTGTACATAATTAGTGGTTTTGAGCCACACGCTCACCGTCGGATTTGAGCACGCGTTCACCCCTGTTTTCAGCGGCGACCCAAACGACGGTCACCGTGTCTTGTTTATGACGTCATACTCTTCTCGAGATGCATGATAACGCGGAAATATCATACTAAACAGCTAAAAGCAAGTCTCATGTTACTTTATCAATTTGTTTCTAATAATTCTTGCATTGCGATTGCGTACGATGCCAAGCCAATGGCATAAACACGTGTTTGGCCTGTTTGTATGCTATAAATTGAATTAAATGAATGCAAACGTCTACATTTTAGTGTACGGCATCGTCTATCAGTACGGCATGCCGTGACGATGTCAATGGGCCAGGGTCGGGCAATAAATGGTTAGGCTTAGCCGACTTCGTGTGCTTCCTATGCGTGCCTGTGTTCGCGCGATCGCGGCATGACTGAACAATCGTCAACGTGTGAAAACGAAAAGGTAACAAATGACAGTCAACTTGCCTAGTCAACCCAGTGCAGTTGGGCTCACTCTCGACGCGTTCAGTAGTGGACGTGAGCAATACGAAAGCAGCCTAATGTGTCGATCTCCATGATGCGACGACTGACGTCAAGTTCAACCACGGATGGTGGATGGTGACAGCGACCGCGAATCTCGGTGGTCATGTCCCACGTCGATCTCTATGACGCAACGACTGACGTCAAGTTTAACAACCGGTGGTGGATTGTGACAGCGACCGCGAATCTCGGTCGTCATGTCCCACGTCGATCTCCATGACGCGACGACTGACTTCAAGTTTAACAACCGGTGCACAGTGGGCCAGAACCGTTTCAAAGTGTGCCAAAATTAATTACTCATTGAAGAAGGTTAATAAAGTTCCAGTTTAAAGGAACTAAGGGTTTTCAGACCCATAGAATTCGATGGGAGTATTTTCAAATCCGTGTGACGTCATCAAAATACTGTTCTCTGATTGGACAAGGCAAATATTCATTGTAACACATATACAGGTTCAGATTACACTGATTAGTGCAACTTATAAGGGGTTTCTGGACCTAAGAAACACAGTTGGAGCATTTTCAAATTTCTCTGACGTCATCAAAATACTGTTTTCTGATTGGACAAGGCAACTACTCATTGTAACACATAGACAGATTCATATTACACTGATTAGTGGAACTTATAAGGGGTTTCTGTACCTAATAAACACAATTGGAGCATTTACAAATTTCTCTGACGTCATCAAAATACTGTTTTCTGATTGGAAAAGGCAAATATTCATTGTAACACATAGACAGATTCATATTACACTGATTTATGGAACTTATATGGGGTTTCTGGACCTAAGAAACACAATTGGAGCATTTACAAATTTCCCTGACGTCATTAAACTGTTTTTTCTTTCTCTCCCCCTCTCTCCCCTCACTCTTTCTTCACCTCTTTCTATCTTTTGCTATCTCTCTCCACCGCTATCTTGAATTTCGCTTTCTGTGAATTTCCTTCCATTTTTGAGCTCTCTTCTACCATTGACTACTTTCATACAATCCATATGCTTGTCCCATCATCTTAGACAAAATGTCAGAGGACTTCTTATAGATGCTACTTGTGTCAACAAAGAAAAACTAGCTGTACCCGCGGAAATCCGCGGGTTTTTGTGAGAGAAAGGCGATGATGACATAACGATACTTTAAATCTTTACTATTCCCAGAGTCATAATTTAAATAGTATAAGACAAAATAAACACGGGCGACTCAATCCCGCCCCACAACCCGTCGTTGGACGGGGCCCCGACGCATTAGGGTCCCGTCCAACGATATCGGGCCAATGTATAACAAAATCATAATGGTTTAGTACCCATGGAAAGTTATTCAATTATCCCCCATATTTTATAGAGTCCATAATTTGTTCCGCTTGTATTAAATTAGATACAGTACACTATGTTCGTGTACTTGCTAATATACAGTAGCTTCGCCGTTGAACCCCCCCCCCCCCCCCCCCCCCGCGACTCCAATTGCCTGCATGACACATAACCCGTCGTGTCCCATGAACGTTTCATATCCATCTAAGTTCTCCGGCGTATACATTTTGTCATATTCTTGTGAAACCCGATGATATATTCCTTTGAAGGGAATAGTAGCCGTCTATGCATCCCATAAACTTTTCATATCCAATCTAAGTTCTCCGGCGTATACATTTTGTCATATTCTTGTGAAACCCGATGATATATTCCGTTGAAGCAAGGATATGGGAGTTCCATGGTTGAAGGGAATAGTAGCCGTCAATACATGCATTGCATAATAAATGAGCAGATACCACCCCCCCCCCCCCCCCACCCCCAGGCGTCTTCTCTTCGCGGATGGCATAATACAATCATCTTACCGCAAGATGTCGAGATTGTATAAAACTCCCCTGCTCCACCATTGTCCACCCCGCTTTATTCACTTCAATGCACTTTGCACGCCCACTCAGCTGTGTACAAAGCATGTGAGCTCGCGGACTTAATACATCTTACCATAAGCTGGCGCAATTATAGTATCGTGTACGGTAGGGCGAATATATAGTGACCAGAGACGATGGTCAGCAGGTCAGTGAGCTATGCAAATAAACTACGGTTCGGTGGGGTAATTAGATGACTGCGCGACGTGTATACACGGCTGTACAGCCATTGCGCGTTGTATAACCGCAGCTAAATTGAAGTTGCCGCATTTTGTCGTCGATGCACTTACAAACACGATGCCAATCGGCAATAGCGATCATTACCATACCATCCGCGTAATATAAATATTGATATTGATCAAAACCTGGGTAGTTTCGCAACGTGTTATATCTAAAATGGTTTCTCGATATATTATTTGTTTTATCTACTCCAATTTATATTCTTACAAATACTTTTACGGCGATAAATCGTTAGTCAATGCTCGGCGTCTTAAACGGGCAATTGACATTGCTGACTTTCCCTTTTCTTCGATCTGGACGACGACCACGGGGCGGGAGCGACTCGGGAATGCCTTATTGTCCTCCGCAAAACGTATATCCTTCGATCGCGACGGTCGGGAAGTCGCCGAATCCTCGGGGTGAGGATATCTCGAGTGGGAACCATTTCGGGGTTTGAAGCTTACCGTATTAATATAATAGAAAGCGTACAACTGTATCTTATGTAGTTTGCCTACTAACGTGATATACGCCCTCAACGTTCGTTGGTATGAGCGCACGGCGCGCTCTTTCGCAAAAAAAGGGCGATTTCGGCAAAAAAAGGGCGAACATGTGGTTGGAAAACCACTTCTTACTCATAAGGTGGCAGATGGTGGCAGACAAATGTGATATCAAAGTAAAGCATACATTGTAAGGAAGGCAATCATGATATTTTTAGCGCAGCAATCGGCAGCAATGCTGACCATTTTTACGCATGAAAAAAAACATCGATTTTCTCCCATTATTTGTTTGATTCTACTAAACATAAATTCCGACATAACTAACAGTTTAGCTTTAAAATGTATGATTACTTAGGATAACTATTATAAAACGAGCATTTCAAATTTTAAGTCGATTAAGCAAGCCGTTTGGCAAATATCATGAAAAAACGCAATATTGCATTTAACACAATGTGTTCCCTAAAATCAACATTTCTGGACTTTGTGAAGAAAAATGACCCACTTAAAATAAATATCGAGAAGAAATATTGTTCGGAGATGTTCTACAGGTTGTATTCTTTGCTAAAAACATGAAAAAAAGCAATTTCATTTCCATGACCAAGTCACTATTTTGGAACACTTTTGCTCACACCTGGCCCACTGTGCGGTGGTGGATGGTGACAGCAACCGCGAATCTCGGTCATCATGTCCCACGTCGATCTCCATGACGTGACGACTGACGTCAAGTTTAACAACCGGTGGTGGATGGTGACAGCAACCGCGAATCTCGGTCGTCATGTCCCACGTCGATCTCCATGACGTGACAACTGACGTCAAGTCTAACAACCGGTGGTGGATTGTGACAGCGACCGCGAATCTCGGTCGTCATGTACTACGTCGATCTCCATGACGCGACGACTGACGTCAAGTTAACAACCGGTGGTGAATGGTGACAGCAACCGCGAATCTCGGTCGTCATGTCCCACGTCGATCTCCATGACGTGACGACTGACGTCAAGTTTAACAACTGGTGGTGGATTGTGACAACAACCGCGAATCTTGGTCGTCATTTCCCGTGTCGATCTCCATGACGCGACGACTGACGTCAAGTTCAACCACGGTTGGTGGATGGTGACAGCGACTGCGAATCTCGGTAGTCATGTCCCATGTCGGTGTCCATGATGCGACGACTGATGTCCATAACACGCTGTGCACGTTACAGTGCATGATACTAACTTTAAAAAAAAATTCAGTTTGACATGATTTTTTATCAATATCTGATTTATTTTCAGAATGAGTAAAGCAATTTTGCAAGATAATCATAATTCTGATTTACTGATTGTTCAATGATTTACTGATTGTTTATTTTGTTTCCATGGTGACTGTGGATCTGGTTAATATCCTTATTTTTCTGATTTTCTGAAATGTGTTGAATTAGGATAACAAGTGAGAACATGATGATTGAAGTTGTGCTTGGACTGCTCGGAGAGAAGATCGAAGATCATGATGCATGGTTGGCATCTGAGTGGAATGTGCTGAATGACGGTGGTACAGTAAAATGCTACACAGTGTTAGGGCATAGATATGGATGTAACAGGTCATTAGAACTTTGATTCATATTCTAAAATAATTCTAATCATCACAGGATAACATTAATTTTTAATCTATAACCAACCATACTTATAACCTGTATATTCTGATATCATGCGTCAAAATTTTAATTCCAAAAGGCGCTAAATCCATGTTTATTTCCAAAAGGCGCTAAATCCGGTGAACAAATTATTTTGAAAAAATATTTAAAAATAACTACTATAGCAGGATTTCTTTCATGAGTGTTTTTTTTAATGTGTTATGATAGGTTTTCATTATGTATGAAATTCTCAATCATTGAAAGAAATGAAAGTGGTCTAATAAAAAACATTGATTTACTCGAAAAGTCCAAAAGTGGATTTAGCGCCTTTTGGAATTAAACTCTTCAAATAGAAAGTCAAAATCTAAAAGGAATCAACATCATTATAAGAAAAGAAAGAGGCAAAAGGGAAAAGCAAGCAAAGATTGGATTAGAGAAAGACAATACAATAGCCAATAAAGGTCTTTAGAACTAGTAAATGATCAATTCTATCTTGAGCTACTCCCAAATCTACGATGAGAACAAAAATAACAAATTCACTTGAATGATATGATCACGATGATAATGATGATGGAAAGTAAATATCTCAGAGGAAGTAGCATCATAATAAGATAACACAGCAAGCAATACACAGCGACAAAGACAAAAAAAATAACCAGAAACAAACAAATTGTTAGAAGTTGATGAAATCTACGCTGAGAAAAAGAACAAGACAATATCATGAATATGGATTGAAATCTGATAATAAAAATAAATTCACAGGATAAACAAAGCTAAACAAATAGGGGGAAATAAAAGGATGTACTTATTGCAAAGAAAGGTGTGATAGGAATAAGTTATGGATGTTGAAATAAAAACTGGATAAGTGATTTTAATCGAAGTTCGAACTCAAATTCAATAAACATGGATGGCACAGACACAGTGCAATGGCAGTACAGCACACCACAGCTAGCCCACTCGCCGTCCACAACTCCTGGCATAGTACCTTGCCAGCGGGAGCCTCGTTCCGTGGATTTAATTTGCCGAAAATTTTCAGAATCGCGATGTGAAATGTCACAAAAAGACATTATGAAATGCAAACATACCTAGGAAATATAAGCTTGATATATTTGGTATTGATATATATCATTTTGGTGTCCATTCATTTCCCCCAAATGTGATTTTTCGATCATTTCCTTGATCCCTTTTTCAAAGCCATTGCGTGCGGTATATGTACAGCCAGCTGGCCAAAGCTATTTCTAGCTGGGCATAATGTGTTGAAGTGGCTTCTCTGATAGGTGTTTATACGCACACCCTCTCTCTATTCTACGTGTTGCAAAGACTCACAGGGGAGGAGTGTGTTTGCTAAAACTAACGGCATTTTGTTTTGTAAGTAGATAATTGAAGAGAGAGAGTGGGAGAGAGTGTTTTGATATGCGCTCCCGACTTTTTGTATTATTATTTTCCCTGATTTTGGTAGCGCGAATGCAGTAAAAACATGTGCGATGTTATACAAAACATGAATGACATTTTCACTCGTAGCTGAACAGAAATACACCGTGTCCCAGAAAAAAACGAAACCGGGTTTCATGGCAGAAATTTTATGTTATAATGAATAATTTCCTTGATGATATATATACGTCTGAAAAGCTATGTGTCTCTTCTTTTATTTGATATACAACTTATGGCACATAATTCACGCATGACTGAATTAGAACGATAGAAAGTGGTGTTACCAAAATTCAATTTGCGCGCAGAAATTGCAAGTTTGGTGAGGTTTTGGGGAGAGTTTTAAGAGTAGTAAACGTACTTCTTTTGAAAAAGGACAGACACCGCATGAAAATTCATAATTTTATCTTTTATATGACACCACATGATTAAAAAATAAATTATATATGCCAGAGAACGAATGCAATGAAAACATGCTTGATTCCAGCCCAAATGAGTAACTTTCCTGGTCTAGCCTGTTTCCTGATCCCCATGTTTGTGTAAATTCACTCATGCATCCATTGTCCAAGTCCATTGTCAGCTGCTAGTCAGGAAAGCTGAGCGACTTCTTACTCAACTTTCACTCATTCGGGCAGAAATCAAGCATGTTTTCATTGTACTCGTTCTCTGGCATAAATAATTAATTTTTTTAGCATGAGGTGTCATGTAAAAGATAAAAATATGAACTTTTATGTGGTGTTTGTCCTTTTTAAAAATAAGTACGTTTACAACTCTGAAAACTCACCCAAACTTCAAATTTATGCGTGCAAATTGAATATTGGTAACACCACTTTCCATTGTTCTAATTCAGTCATGCTTGAAGTATGTGCCATAAGTTGCACATCAAATGAAAGAAGAGACACAGAGCTTTCCAGGCATATATATATCATCAATTAAATTATTCATTATGACAGAAAATTTCTGCCATGAAACCCGGTTTCGTTTTTTCTGGGACACGGTGTATTTAGCGGCCCGATCGGGCCAGCCAGATTACTTATTTTTAGAATATACTGGCCCGGCAGCTGTTTTTACTGGCGCCGGGCCATCGGGCCACCTTGAGTGTCGAGCCTTTATTTTGTATTTACTTATTTTGTATACAATTGTTTAATGTAATTAAAGGGACCCGCCCCCTTTTACAAATCGTCTAAACAGTTTCCAGTAGACGGATGGGGATGAATGTAACACACAAAATCCAGATCAGAAAGCCCTGTAATTTGGATTCTACGAATGAAAAACGAATGCGTCCCTCCACCAACCTATACAGGGTGGCCCCCCAAAAAAGGAACGGGGCACTTTCCAAAATATAGTACCAACATATTTATGTCCATCGGATAGGGTGTCTTTTCCAATGAACAACGATACCAAGAACAGTAATTTTGGTCGTGACATTTTTGTTTTAGGACACTGTGAGTGAGACCATGTCGGGTGCCCATTTTTGTCAATTTTTACCTAGTCAATGCCAGTTAAATCGCACTCCCTGCCCGTAATACCATTGAACGAACATCAACATGCCCATTCTCTCGGCACACGGCTGAGTGCACACTAACAATGGCGCGCCTTGTTCAACTCTATGAAAGGCGGTACGTGCGATGTATCAAGCACTGGCTCGGTACAAATTGATAAAAAAGAGAACCTGACATGGTGTCACTCCCAGCGCCCTAAAACAAAAACTACACGACCAAAATGACTGTTCTTGCTATCGATGTTCATTTGAAAATACGCCCTATCCGATGGACATAATACATTTGTTACTATATTTTGGGAAATGCCCCGTTTCGGTTTTTTGGGCCACCCTGTATATCGGTCAATAAAGGCGTTTAAATGATTTAGCATAATATTACAACAATATTGTACTTATTCTTGAAAAGGTGTTGTGAAGCCGACATTTGTAAAGGTATGTCAAGGAAAAGGGTGTCGAAAATGAAGAAAATATACAATTACATGTAGTCAGTTTTAGCGAGGTTTGAATATTTTGTTTAGTATTCGCTTGCGCCTTTGATTGATCTGTGCGCTGGTCACGTAGCGTGGGTATGTGTGCGGGTCACGTAGGGGTCACGCGCAGCAATGTGGTACTCCGTGGAATCCGTGTCCGAACTTTCCCACCGGAGGAATACACGTATAATGCACAATTAAACGCTACCAGTCGTTTTTTATTTTTTTGAGGGCTATAACTCCACGAAAAAGAGATCCTCAAGCTCTAATTTTTTCAGGCATGCTGTTGAATGACATTTTCTTTCATATAAGACAATAACCTCGCAACTTTTGACATTTGGCTTGGAAAAGAGGGCTTGTCCCTTTAAGCACAATTGCGATATTTATATTTTGTATTATATGTTGTTAAATAATTGTTTTGTATGTTTTGATGAAAGCTGCAAAATAAATGAAAATGAAATGAAAAAAGTATAACTTATCCGAACACAAAAAGTATCTACCCCCTAAAGAAATGCTTTTAATTTCATACGTAAGTGTCTCAAGCTATAATTTTACTGCAATATTTCTACAGTTGGTATACATTTTTTGTGTGAAAATCAGAGATATCCATCACTTTATGGCTGAATGAGTACAGATTAAAGACAAAATGGCCCACTTTCAAAAGTCACAAGAACTTGCGCATGCCTGGACATTGTTGTTAAACTGCACATGTAGCTGAATGCATTAATTATGGTTTATGAAACAATGCTGATTGAAATTCCATCCATTGTAATTTTGTAATGGTACATTTGGTTAAATGCATTAATTGCAATATTGTGAAACAGTGCAATTAGAAATGTCTTAAAGGAACTACAGCGTCTAGATGGCCTAATGTTCACAATTCGGCTCTCTTATGTAATTTTTCCCGAAGAAAAAGAATTTGGCAGTCATTTCTCATGAAATCAAAAATTTTGGGGGTAATTAGTAAATATATAATTTTCCTGGGAAAGCCCCTTTTAAATCGCCAAAATGCGACGTCATCTAAAGAACGGACTAATGAACTAAATTCTGTAGATGACGCGTCATGACGTAAGCCAATGAATTGTCAATCACATGTCGATCACGCTGCCGATTCCGGCCCCTAAATGTGGGTGAAGCGTAAACTGGCTGCTAAGTGAGATTTGGCATCAGAAAACTAGTCTTAAATCACTACCCAGCTAGCCACCTGACGTCGGGCCGATGTCGGAAGTTGGTTGCCGGATGTCGGCATATCGCCGTTGGCTCGAGGTTAAAATGTCCGCCAGCCCAACATCGTCACGACGTCATTTTTGTGATATATTGGCATAACGTCATTTTCCGACAATGGCCCAACATCATGTCATGAGATGATGTTGGGCCATTGTCGGAAAATGACGTTATGCCAATATATCACAAAAATGACGTCGTGACGATGTTGGGCTGGCGGACATTTTAACCTCGAGCGAACGGCGATATGCCGACATCCGGCAACCAACTTCCGACATCGGCCCGACGTCAGGTGGCTAGCTGGGTACTGTGTTTATTTTCATGGATTTTTTTTCGGCAGACCTGTGTTTCAAGTCATCAACTATGGAATAAGTGTCAACGTACGTTGTATTCTTTAGGTCATTTAATACTCAATTAACTGCAATAATAATATAAATTTTGCGAATTTTGAAATATGGCTATTTTCTCTTAAATGTGTGCTTACTCAACCATGGATTAATAGTTACCTCACATTGTTTCCATATTAATGTTTTCCTAACTACCATAGAAATATTTTGGCAAAAAAAATATATGAAACGATTCTTTGTTATGAAATTATAAGCTGTTGTTTAGGGGGTAATGCTGTGACATGAGTCTGTTTTATTATGAGAAAGTCATGGCCAAGTGGTAAAGACGTCGGCGTTCGAAAGTTGAAACCAGAGCCCCTATAACCCGGTTCGAGTCCCAGCAGAAACGTAATCAGACTCTACGTTTGTGATTTTGGAGGATCCCTGGTAGGATCATTAAACAACTATCCTATTTCTACTACAATGTATGATAATATACTCGGCCTACGGCCTCTTTGCAATATAAAATTCACCCGTGGCATTTAAAATTTAACGCTGTATGATTAATAAATCATGCTGTATTAAATGTTCTATATTACGTGCCCTAATATGTTTAGTACTACATTTTGCAAATTCAGCCTTAAAAATGTACACTTGAGCATGGGGAAAGATAGTCCAATCACATACATATTTAGCTACTTTCAGTTTCATACTGTGGGAAATTATAAGGGAAATAATAATAATAATTAGCCAATTATATATAGCGCATAACACAAAGTGATTAGACATGTCCATATGCGCTGTAAAGAAACAAACACAACAAAATACAAAATAATACAAGATGCACTGGGTTTCAAACAAAATGCATAAATTAAATGTTAAATAAGCGTGTCTGTAAAGCAATCTTAAACATATCAATATAATCAATATTTTTTAAATGATCCGGAAGATTGTTCCATAAGGTTGAGGCAGTATGAGTATGAAATTAAAGGGATCTAGTAACTTTGTTGACATGTGCAAAAATTGATGAGCGGTTGATATAATGTATATTGCTGTTATCTGATATGTCCACTGGGTGTTGTGTGAACATTTCAAGTTAAATGGACTTTATATGACCGAGTAATGAGCAAAAATGCAAAGTGACATTCACTAACTCATTGCACTCACTTTGTACACGGTTCTAACGATCCATTGGATAATTTGACCTCTGAACATTGACAATCGTAAATATCTTTGTAACGAAAGAGAAATTTGACAAACCGAAACCTGTCCCATGCTTTTTTTTTTTTATAAGAATACAACAAGTTATGAGGGAACCGCTAGAATTCCAATTGGATTTTGAGGATTTGGACAATGTTACTAAGTCCCTTTAATAAGGGTGGAAATAATATGAGTAATACAGGGTGGCCCAGAAATAAAGGAACGGGGCACTTCCCAAAATAAAGTAACAAAATGAACATGTCCATCGGATAGGGTGTCCTTCATACTAGTGACCAATTAAGCCCATTCTCTCGGCACCACTCGACACACAGCTGAATGAACACTAACAATAGCGCGCGGAATATTCGCGTGTTCAATGGTATTCGTGGTAAAAATTGACAAAAATAGGAACCTGACATGGTCTCACTCAAAGCGCCCTAAAACAAAAACTACACGTACAAAATTACTTTTCTTGGTATCGTTGTTCATTGGAAAGGACACCCTATCCGATGGACATGTTCATTTTGTTACTTTACTTTGGGAAGTGCCCCGTTCCGTTATTTCTGGGCCACCCTGTATAGTGTCCTATAATGATGCTCTTACTGGCAATATGTCCAATTGCTCCACCTGCAGCTCCACCAGCGGCACCAAGGATCACCCCAACAGGTCCACCTGCTATTCCAATGGTTGCACCAGCTGCTGCTCCCCCAAGCAGGGATAATCCTAACGCTGCAATGAGAAACATACAACATATAAAGTGGCAAAACCATTCTTGACCATTATAGTAGGGTCATTGTTTGGCAAATCCGACAAGGGGCCGACAAGGTTTATTTTTTGGTGGATTCGTCATTTATGGGGGTTGAATAAATAAATGAGCGGGGGTGACACTCGCGAAAATGTGGGCGGAATTTTCTAGAGCCCGAAATTCAAAATGGCCGCCATCGGCCATAACAAAAATAAAACAGTTTGTGCGATGTTTCAGCAGTAATGTTTGTTACTCTTATTACCCACGCCGATGAAATCGGCAGGGGGTTATGTAAAGGGTTCCGTATGTTTGTTTGTTTGTTTGTTTTTTTTTTTTTTTTTTTTTTGTTTGTTTGTTTGTGTACAAGATAACTAGAGAACGGGTGAACGGATTTGCACCAAATTTTCAGGGAATGTTTGGATAGTGACATGGAAGAATCGATTAGATTTTGGTGATGATTGGTTGACCCCTGCAAATTCTGTGGAACCTTGAAGTTTGAGTATGTATTTAATGCACGTGTGTGCCTAAATAATATCTGCACGTTATAGGCGCGGTACGGTAACCTCGCTGAATCCATGATTCAATCGAGCAGCAACTAACAAGTTTAGTCCAGGTGTGCATCGCGATCGCGCGCACGGTACCATACCATATGTTATGGTACGGTACTTTCGATTCCGGGTTAATTAATACGGAACGGAATTGAATTGCAACACGCTGATCTGAACTTTGAAGCGCCAAGAAATTGGTAAGTTTCCGAAAAATACATTTATTTATTTAATAATTATTATTGACCCGACACTAATGTGAAGATGAACAGATGTTCATTTTTACATATTGAATACATCTAGACTGGTTAGAATCAGGAAAATAGGGGAAAATGGATTGTTTTAGGATGCATCGGTAAGCAAAACAGGGTTGAGGCCGACGAAGGGGTAGAACAGGGCTAATGGGAGGCGTGGGTATGCTGACTTTGTCGGCCTTCTAGTTGTTTCTATTCTTGATTTGATCTAAAATAATCATAGAGCTGTTTTTATATAGCTCTATGAAAATAACATATTTAATGTTGATATTTTCGAGATGGCCGCCATTAGCCACTGGGGCAATAAATAATCTTATTTTGAATGATAAGGCCTTTAATGCTGAACAGAAAATGGTTTATGGTTGTTTATTGCGTGAGGAATTCAAATGTGATATCATTTTGATGCTCACACCTTTCGTTAAACCTCAATTGCAAGATGGCGGCCAAATTTAAAAGTGACCGCCATCAGCCAACATGAATGCTCTTACTCTGAATGGTTAGACACTCAGTGCTAATGAGAACATATTTTCTGGGGTTGTCTTGGGTGAAGAATTCATATTTGATATTAGTATGATGATCAGACGAAGTTTGCAACCTGAAATCCAATATGGCGGCAATTTTCAAAATGGCGGACATCGCCCACCATGAATATAATTTAGTTATTTTGAATGGTAAGGCTCTTGCTGCTGAATTGAACATGTATAAAGGGGTTATTGTGTGTGAGGAATTCATATTTGATATTATCATAAAGATCAAATCAAGTGGTTATAATAATTACAATCATTTAAAGGTGCATTTTGTTTTTGAACAATAATTTACCCCTTTCCCTTTCCTCTTCCTTTTCCCGTTTGATTCTCCGTTGTCTCCGTTGTCGTAGGAGCCCGACGACAGCGACAACAGCGCACACCGACCCGGTAATGGCCGCAATGATCCATGGATCTAACGTGCCATCTGCCATGTCTGTTATAACATGAGTATGTAAAATAAATGTTTTCGTTTACATTATGTCAATATTAAATCTGGTACGCTAGTCCAAATTTTACATCCGTACGAAGTTGTTAAAGTGATAATAGAGTTCTGGTCAAACAATATTTTAGTAATTAAAGCAGCAATTAACACAAAAGGGCGCCCTCCAGAGTCCAGACACTTCAAGTTGCAGCCATATTTTTAATCACCAAATGTGAATGTGGTGGTTAGTAACAAATAATTATTCAATAGAGAGATCATCAAAGACAATCTTAAAACCACTTTGGTCAATTTTCCAAAAAAGTGTATCATTTGTAAATATATATATATTTGTATCGTTATAACAGTTGGTCCTCCAAATCTATTCCAATCTTATAAACTTATGGATAGTTCAGCTGTTTCTGAACCGATTTTGATCAAACTAGTTTGATTCTGTCATTAAAAATTGTGTGATCTTTCAAATTTCACACTTGGTTTTTCATTACAAAAAGGTATTTTTTAAGCGCCCTCTATACCAAATCTGAACTATCCCTTTAAATTGGAACTATCAACGTTACGATTATATGGTGATGATAATGATACTGAATAGTCCTATTACTTTTTCATTTTGACGAGGTTCTGTTCCGTAAATACATTTGTATGACTTCATGTTTCATGTATAGTAATAGATTTCAATGATGATCACAATTTATTGTGTGCATTGTTTGATAATGTTGAACATGTGGAAATGAATAAATAAACATGTGGGGGGAATATTATAATCCTTAAATTAGAAGAAATGTTGTGTATGATTATTATGATTAAATTATTTGGAATAGACAAATATATAGTGTTAGATGGAGACAAAGGAAGCAAAATAAAGATATGTGCATACAAATTATAAGGGGACGAGGCCCGGAGTGTGAGAAAAGAGACAGTTTGGATGAGAAAGATGGATTGATGAGAGAGAGAAGGCGATGTTGTAGGTAAGATAAGGAGGATTGGGGGAGAGTGGGATGTTTAGAGCCTTGAAAGAAAATGTTTTAGCGAATTTGGGCTTAGTTTGATTTGAAGAAATTATTTGGTTGCAACATTAACTAACCCATTGTATACGTGGTCTAAGAGAAATTAATATTTGATTGCGCTTTAACAAACTATGAAGGAAAATGGCATGGCCGCAAAATATATTGGTTCAGGTATAAAGCTATGCCTTATGTTATTGCTCGCTATTATATTTTAGAAAAAAAAGTACATCAAATCTTTATTAAAAGGGCTTTTATCTGTCAGAAGAAATTAATATAAATACGATGTCTTACCGACTTGCACTATGCGAACTGTTGCATTAACTTCCCCATATACTGCTACCCCGATCGCGGTACAAACGAAATAATCGTTGTCATGAACTGAGCGAACTTGCATCATGAGAGTATTTGAAATGTCGTAGGTACCATCATCCCTCTCCACAAAAGGTGACGTTGTGTTCGGGATGACATTTCCATTGATTGTCCAAAGTAGGGAAACTTTCGGCTTTACGCCCCGTATTGAGCAGGTAAGTTGTAAAGTTTCATCGTCGTTCAGGTTGTACAAGCATTCATTTGTAGAATGGTCTGTTTCAATGTTGCCATTCTCGATGGATTCGTCTTGGCATTGCATGATGAAAGGTGTGGCATAGGCTGAAACATTGACAAAAAGGAAGACAAACTTAGTGAAGTGAATACTGTAGTAT
Organism: Echinarachnius parma; assembly: GCA_037951105.1. NCBI lineage: Eukaryota > Metazoa > Echinodermata > Echinoidea > Clypeasteroida > Echinarachniidae > Echinarachnius > Echinarachnius parma. The sequence goes on along the minus strand of JBAMJV010009014.1, from coordinate 12,536 downwards.
CTTCCTTAATTGTTCGTACGGCATGTTTGTATCTTCAGTATTCGAAATAAAGTATAGACCGAGATGATTTTCTTAAGTAAAGATAAACGCGTACATCACTTCGAATATGAAAGAAAAATATCCCCCAGCAGTATGCTGCTGGGGGATGCTTCTTCCCTGATGGTTTGGTACATCTACTTGTGCCCCTCCTGTCCTAATAATAGACATGAACTAATAGCAATGACACGCTAAAGGGACACAATATAATAATATATATTTTAAAAATATCTTTAAATACGTTTAGCCTTCGTTACGACACTGACCGTACCTTGGAGCATTATGTTGAACCGTTTGAAAACACATGCCTGCCCGATATTGTAATACGTTTGGATGTTATCGGAATTTGAATAGATACAGTGTTCTGTAAACGTGCGTATTGAATTTGCTGGTTCTGCATGACCAGCTATTATGTATGCCACATGCAGTGACCACAATGCAGTGGCACCGGACTCCAGCCTACTCAAGAAATTGAGCAAAGTGATAAAATTACTTAAAGGAGTAGTTTAGTTTTGGTAGAGAGGGCGCTGCACATCACAATTTTGTTGTGAGGTAATGAAAAACTGAGTGTAAAATTTGAGAGAACATGCAGTTTTAATGGCGGAATAAACTTTATTTGGTCAAAATCGACCCAGAAACGGCTGAAATATCAATAAATATATCTGATCTTATAATTATTTGGGGCCCAAATAATTAAAAAAATGCTTGCACTTTTTCAAAAATGTTCAAAAGCGATTTTTAGATAGTTGTTGATGAATTCTCTATTTAATAATTATTTCAATAAAACATCACATGCATAATTTTGTACGAAAAATGGTTGAAACCAATGCCTTTTTAGAAAGCGCCCTCTTGTGTTTTAAAGGCTCCTTTTTAATGATAGCAGGCTTTTTACTTAGTCGTTTGTAATTTTGTATACCTTTCGAGCATGGTAGAGTTATAACTATTAGTTTATAATGTTACTGTCCAGGTTTGGTTACTAAAGTTCAGCCTTACCAAAACTGTACTACCCCTTTAAAGCGGTATTCCGTCTGCAAAATAATTTAGCTCCGTTAGAATGACAGTATCTTATCACAAATGACCATATCCACATTTTTGCTTGAACGATGGAAATAGTGAAAGGACACCAATTTGAGTATCGTCAATCGCACCTTCGCCATATTTAAAATACGTACATGGGGCATTAACGATACTAAATTTTTGGCTGATAATATTGATATTGTGACGTCACATACGAGCTGGCACCTTCGCTCATCTGCCATTTTATTACACACGAAAATGTTGTTTTGCATTGTTCTAGGACGAGAAGGAAGAACTATTTAGCACTCCGACTCCATTGAATGATCGCAAAGGATGTGCAGAATGGTTAGCTGCGCTCAGATCGACGAAATTTAGCATAAGGACCCAGAAATATGACATAAATATTCAGATCACTTTACCCCGGATTGTTTCCAACCACACTTGCGAGAACTGCTCATACGAAGGATCGAGCCAATAAACTTTACAAATGATCATAGAAATCGGAAGATATAAGAGTTAGAATTGTTTAGGCAAATTGTAATATACTACATATCAAGCACGGGATATTATGTAGGGTGCGCTATATGCTATACAATTTACGCGATCGATCGAAAGCGAAATCAATAGGCTAATTGCAAATTTGGATATTTACAGCCTTGGTCTAACATATTTGTTATACAGGGTGGCCCAAAAAACGGAACAGGGCATTTTCCAAAATAAAGTAACACAATTATTATGTCCATCGGATAGGGCGTCATTCCAAATAAAAAAAACGATACCAATAACAGTAATTTTGGTCGGGTAGTTTTTATTTTCGGGCGCTCTGAGTGACACCATTATTTTGAGGTCCTCATTTTTGTCAGTTTTACCAAGTCAGTGCCTGATAAATCGCACTTAATTACTGCACGTCATAGCATCGAGCAATACGCGCCCTATTGTTAGTGTGCATTCAGCTGTGTGCCGATAGAATGAGAATGGTTGTTCGATGGTATGACGGGCAGGAAGTGCGATTTATTAGGCACTGTCTTGGTAAAAAAAAATTGGCAAAAATGGGAACCCGACATGGTGTCACTCAGAGCGCCCTAAAACAAAAACTAAAATGACTGTTCTTAGTATCCGATGGACAAAATAATTTTCTTACTATATTTTGGGAAGTGCCCCGTTCCGTTTTTTGTTGGGCCACCCTGTATAACATAATAATATTACATTTTGACAATGCAAATAATATGTCCATATCTATATTTATTTGTTGTCAATAGAAGCATACAATATTGGTGATACAATAATATATATATATGTTTTTAAAGGGTGCCACCACCCAAAAATAGTATCCATATAAATTAAATGTATCATATAATTGGAAAACGCATCACCATTCTAAAGCATGCGTTAAGGGGTCTGTATGTACGAGACTAAGTGTGTGCAGAGCGAACGAATCGCCCGGGATTCTATTCTCTCCAAACGTACGCGTGAATAGCATTGGCGCACTCGCAAATGTCTGGCCCGTATGGAACCAGGAAATAGTAGTGGTTCCGTAAGTGGGGGAAATTAATTGTTTTGTTTATGAATTACACAACCCTTTGCAAAATGTTGGGTATCTATTTGATATCACAAAACGGTACCAAAGCATATAATTATGTGTTGTTCTTTGCCTGGTGGTCCCCTTTAAAGGTTGGCTGACAAGAAAACTATCTAAAAAATTGTGTTTTACTGTATCTAAGGTAGATTTTCATGAAGATTACTAATAAAAACATATTTTCCGCGTCGGAAAACCCAGTAAAATAAACAAATCAACTTTTAAATTCACTTTATAGTCTAGACGGATTTCTGAAAAAGAGCTCTCTATAAGACCCTAGAAGCATTTTGGGGTAAAAGTTATGAACCAAGCTATTTCACATAATTTGGGGGTGCTGAATCTGATTAGCCCGGTTCCCAAGCAAAATTTTGAGTTTTTGACCATCTAATTTGCATAAACAAAATGGCCGCCAAAATGAAACCTCTTTAAACTTGAAAAACATATTTATTTAATTACTTTGCAACTGGGCGATCCAAACCTGCAAATTAACTGTCTAGAATGATGTTTTATATCAAAAGGAACATAAATAAGATAAACCTGATATATTTAGTGGAAAGAAGATGCATAAATATGCAAATTAGTGGCCGCCATGACAGAAAAGTCGTACAAAATTGATTATTTTGGGGCGATTTAGGCCTACTAAATATAACACTTATAATCACTGTCTTAAACAATTTATGGGAATGAAATACTTAAATAAGGTAATTTATTAAATCATCAGTAGTGTAATTTACTCATATAACATACACAAACATAATTAGCATATTCAAAATGGCCGCCAGTTGACGCTATTTCCACCATTTTGAGCTGATAAAAACGTGTTTCTGCAACTAAGCGAGCAAAATATACAAATGCGATGTGGATATTAATGATTTCAATGAGAAGGGATGTCAATAAGACTGTTCTGATGAATTTAGTGACATGCATGACTTATAGATATATGCAAATTTGTGGCTGCCATTACTGACAAATGGTACAAAATGGGTCATATTTCGTAATTAAGGCCTTATAACAATGAATGCAATAAACAGTTACTAACTAAACCCAAGTTTGGAATCCTAATGATTGTTCAAATCAGAACACGTATCAAATAATTAGTAGAATTATATACTAAAGAGAACTTTTAATTTGCATAAAACAAATGGCAAAAAATTACACTACTTTGTCCTTACCTTAAATGTAAGGACAAAGTATAAAGTTTATAAATGTGTTTATTCGATTACTTAAGCACACAAGCAAAACATGTCTATGTTTGTATTCTATTTCAAGGAATATACTGATGACATTTCCTATAATATATAATCACATATGCAAATTAATGGCAGCCTTTTACAGGAAAGTCCTAACATAGATATGTTCCGTAATTTACCATGCTTACTGTGAAACAGTATACACTGTAGCAGTGCCTTTACCCATTTTGAAAAGTACAACAACAACAATATTCGTTCCATCACGCAAATGACATCTTTACTATGGCATGCCCCAGTAGTTGATAGATATGTGTCAAGACCCTCTGCTCCCAAAATTTGGCTATTATTGCTGTCCAATAACTGAACAGCGGAAAGCTTAAAGTGCGAGTTCTAATACTGCACTGTGATCAAAATGACTAGAATGCCACTGCCTATTATTCATGCCTCCTCAGTCAGTCCATTTTCCAAAAGATGAGGCAAGGTAATCATTAGTATCCTACATGCAGCAAACAAACCGTCTGATAACCCCTCATAAAATAAAACCCTAAGGTGGCTCGACTGGAACCAGTCGTCGACCCAAAACTCCCTGACGACCAAGCAGATTCGCGGTACAATCACGGTACAATCCAACATAATGTAATATAGAGACCAGTTTTGAAAGAGACCACAAGGCTGGCACAAACTGGGTCGACCTAACTGCCGCCTACGATATCATGTGGTACTATCCTGAAGCTCCTTCAGATGGCGGTCGACTACCAGTGGGATTCGTCTTCAACATCCTCTAAAACTGCATCTTTGTTCTGAAGACCAGTGATGGGCAGCCCGGTCGTTTTGGTTACCGGGTGGGCAAAGAATGGGGCACTCGTGGATGATGTGGTCGACAGTTTGAACCGGTGAGATGGGGAAGGTCAGGTCCTAGCGATGTCTGTTAGCATTGAACTGTCAGTTCATGTTGGAGCCTGTTGATTGTGACCCAAACTCTGCGTGGTAGCTAGTCTGCACCCCAGCTAGCCACCTGACGTTGGGCCGATGTCGGAATTTGGTTTTCCGACAATGGCCCAACATCATCTCATGACATGATGTTGGGCCATTGTCGGAAAATGACCTTATGCCAATATATCACAAAAATGACGTCGTGACGATGTTGGGCTGGCGGACATTTTAACCTCGAGCCAACGGCGATATGCCGACATCCGGCAACCAAATTCCGACATCGGCCCAACGTCAGGTGGCTAGCTGGGACCTAGTGACAGGCTTCGTGTTGAGGATAACTAGCATTACAATACTATAAGGGGATCATCGGGGGCTGCTTCAAGCTGTTTTTCCATTAGTGAATGATGTTGAGATCCATCACACATGATTACAACATGACGACTTGAAAGTCAGTAGATATCATGTAAGTGGTTATTGGGGTCTTGTAGGTCCTTGGTGAGCAGTTTTATTGTGGTACTCCCTGCGAAGGGCTTGTGAATAAACCTTGGTGAGCACTGACAGGAGTTCTGTTGGATTGGGTCACAGGCAGCCCGTGATTAGTCTCTAGATCTTCTTGAATTTGACATCCAGTTTACATGCATGGATGCTCCCGACACCACACTGAGGGAGCATACTGAGAAAGCAAAAGGAGCACTGCGGAGTAAGGTTGTTTTCGCACACCAATAATTCCCTGAATGGCCACAGATGATGCTGGTCTTCAGAACAAAGCTTCAGATGTAGACAATAAGGGATGGTTAAGATAAAAACCCACTAGGTGGCGATCACCGGTTGGGGCCATCTGATGGGGCTGATGCCACACGTTGTTGTAGGTAGCAGTAAGGTCCACCAAGATGGCGTCATTCTTGTGGCCTCTCTTGAAATTGGTATATAGGGTTGAACGTGTCTATCTAATGGATTATACTGCGACTGCGATAGAAATATGCTTGCTCATCGGGGAATCGTGGGTCAACGACGGGTTCCTCATGAGCATAGAATCTTGAACGGGGTGGAATTTAAAGAGATGATTCTGTAGTAATTTGGGTTATATACTAAGGGTTTGCTTGCAGGGCTAAGATCGTTGCCTTGCGCCATATCTTGGGAATAGACTGATGGTGGACATAGAGGCATCAATAATATGCATACTAAGTTTGGAACAAATTTCAGTTAGAACTCCGGAAGGAAGTTATCATCATGCACTTTTGCTCTGCAATTTAGCTATTTGACAGCAATAGAGTACCCACTTGGGTGTGAAGGGTCATGAAAGAAATACATCCACTACTGGGGCCTAGCTGGCATAATTAAGATGCAATTGACTTGATGTAACGGGTATCATTTGTTTTACATTCCACTTTAAATGTATCATGATTTTGCGCGGTAAATTATTTTTTTCCACGGAGTTAATGGGTGGAATTCACAAAGGAGGTTTGTAGGAGGTTTGTACAAACCATGGTTTTACCATGGTCTACATCTATGGAATGCTGCTCATATACAAGTAAATTGTTAATCAACATTGTTAACAAGGAGTTAACAAGGAGTTTACATTCTTTCTCCATCAGTTTACAAATGGCATTCCATAGATGTAAACCATAGATAACAACAAATCATTTCAAAATGGACCACTGCTAGTCCATATTTTTTTCATATTATTACCTAGATTGAGTATGTATGGTTTTACATCTGATGTAAAACCTCCTTTGTGAATTTCACCCAATGACGTTATAGTCCGGGAGCCAATTCTCAGAAGAGGCTTAGTTAAGGAGTTCGTGCAACACCCGCCACATATTTGGTTTGTCACTTTGGGGTGTTTCGGAAGTGTCTCAGGAACAATTCTAGCCCTGATGTACAGTTGATTTCTGGTAGCAACGCTATTATTTTTATCAATTAATTATGCAAATTTATGCAGAAAAATTCCCTTCTTGTCTGTAAATCACTAAATATGACTCAGAATATGCTGATTTTGTGCATTGATATTATGTATGCCTCAATTAACCCGTTGAGGACGAATTGATTTTGGTATAACACGCATTCTCCATAGACTCAAGCCCGAATATTTTTGGGACCAGTCCTCAACGGGTTAACAGGTTTGCAACATAAAAAATTGCGGCAGCCAAATTTTGGTTATGTATTTCTTTGTTTTTGTCATTTCTTATGTATTTCTTTTTTTTTTCAATGGAATAATTCATTGGCCATTATCAAACAATTTGTTTATCCCAAAATGTGATAATTGCAGTGGTTAGAATGAAAAATAATACAGGTTTTGTGTATTCTAGGAAAAAAGGCAATTTCCATAGGATTTGTACACAAATCACAAAATTTAGCAATTTTCGGGCCGACATTCACTTACAAAAGGTCATGTGGCTTTGAAATGGTATACCCGGTTATCACGAATTTGGTATCAAAAGTTGCGCAAGGCTTCAATAAAAACAACTTAATTGTGCAGTCGCGCGGCGACTTGTGTTATTGTTCACTAAAAACTGCCTTACATATTCTTTGATTTTTAAATATTTGTTTATATTGAGCGCTCTTGTATGCGTGAACAGTCTTATCTATCCATATCCAGCCATCCTTTCTCCTCATGTTACCTCCATACATGTTACTATCACATCTTTTCATTTATTCGTAATCTTATTTATTTGGCATCCTGTGCTATCTTGTGCTATGCACGTTGTGTTGTGTTGTGTCGTATTGTGTTTTTTTTTTTCTACTCATCGAAGTCTCTGTCGGCCCACATCTTTATTTGTTTTTAGTAATCTTTATTGGAAGCAATTTTCAACTCAAATGTACAATTTATTGTTAATTACAAACAAAATAAGTTTTAAAGTATAAATTGATTTTATTATGAATTATGATATAATTGCTTTATTATTACCTGAGGGGTCCACAATCTACAAGCATTGCTTTTTAGTGGATCCCTCCATGTCCAAATATATTATTTACCATATATGATTCTAGTTTTCAATTGTACAGCTTTTTAAATTTATTACACACATGTTAACTTTATATTGTTTTGTACAATGCTATATATTTGAATTTTTGTTGGAAATGAAATAAACTGAAATGAAACTGAAACTACCTGCGCGCGTTGCGGAATTATCACGCAAAACGTCAAGTGGGTGGGGAGAATTGGGGGTAGGGTGGATTCCACCCCACTGGTGAACAGTACATAACTCTGCAGTACATGTGCTCACCAGTGGGGTGGAATCTACCCGAACCCCCTTGACATTTTGCGTGATAATTCCGCAACGCGCGCAGGTATTTTCTGCACAACTACATGAGTCTTTTTTTATTGATGTCTTGCGCAACTATTGATATGAAATTTGCGACAACCGGGTATACCGTTCCGAAGCCACATAATCTTTTGTAGTGAATGTCGGCCCGAAAATTGCTAAATTTTGTGATTTGTGTACAAATCCTATGGAAATGGCTTTTTTCCTAGAATACACAAAACCTTTATTAATTTTCATTCTAACCACTGCAATTATTAAAGGTATGGTGAAATCCCGGCTTTGATTCAGGTTTATAGCTTTAAATATGTGCCTATATTGATATACCACACCCTTTTTTTAAAAGAAATCCTTAAGTTGGGCAAGAAAGGTAAATTTCATGCAACTTTTATGCTTGTTTTCGCATCGGCGTTCCATACTGCTAAAATAGTAATTTATAGCGGAGCGGGAATGTGCGCAACCCGGATCATGACATCACAAGCAGACCGCAACGGAGGAATGTGCATGGTTTACATGCAGAGCCTATCATTTGCTTGTAAAACAAACTTTTGTTGCTTGCAGCAACACATCTGAGTGTAGATCGTCCATGATATAAACTTTAACAAATGTTTGCAAATATTGAAAAAAAATCGATATAATATCTCTCTGTCAAGGTGAGTAGTGCACTCAGCGTGTACGTCTATGAACGAGCTATACTGCGATTGCCTGCATGTGACGTCACAAAGATGACGTCATTTTTCTTCGCCTGGACTCAATTTTTTTACGGGGATTACTAAAGTGAATTTAAAAGTTGATTTTTTTTTATTTTACTGGGTTTTCCGACGCGGAAAATATGTTTTTATTAGTAATCTTCATGACAATCTACGTTAGATACGTAAAACACAATTTTTAGGTAGTTTTCTTGTCAGCCAACCTTTACATTTTGGAATAAAAATTGTTGGATAATGGTCAATTATTTATTCCACTGAAAAAAAACAATAAAAATCAAAAGTCGAAAAAACAAAGAAATACATAAGGACAATTTGGCTGTCGCAAATTTCTGATATTAAAAACCTGTTAATTAAGTCATAGAAAATATATGCGCACAAAATCAGCATATTCTGAGCCATATTTAGTGATTTACAGACAAAAGGGGAAATTTTCTGCATAAATTTGCATAATAATTGATAAAATACTTGTGTTGCTACCAGAAATCAACTGTACATCAGGGCTAGAAATGTTTCTGAAACACCCCTGAAACACCCCAAAGTGACAAACCAAATCTGTGGTGGGTGTTGCACGAATTTTTTTTTTGCTGGTCCTGGCCCCCGGACCTTATAGAAATCTCTAAGAAATTAAGCAAAGTGAGTCAAATCCTGCAAGTATTTAGGCCTATCCCTTTATTCATTTCCAATATACTGTATCTTTAAAAAAATCGTATGAACTGCCCCTTTAAAAGACAAAATAATACTTATGCTTTTTAATTGTGTTATACATTGTGTAATTCAGTTTTTATACTGCCAGACCAATGCTATTTTAAAGACATAACATTTTGGAAATATGCTTTATGAAACATTCTAAATGTTGTAATATATTGCGTTACTGTAATAATGGAATAATTCTTTCCATGTTTCCACTTTATTGAATGTATTTAGCTCCATGCAGGATGAAGATGATGATGGTCATTGTGGTGATAGTGATTATGGTGATGATACTGATGATGATGATGAAAACGGCGTAATAATGGTGATGGGGGTTAGTGGTGATGGTGAGGATGAGAATGACGACAACAATGATGATGTTGATGGTGATGATGATGACGATGATGATAATTATGATTATGAAAATTCTGATTATGATGCTGATATTAACACCGAAGCGGATGATAACGTAGATGATGATGATGATGATTGTGGTGGTGGTAATGATGATGGATGATGACATTTATGACGATTCGGATGATGATGATCATGATGATGATGACAGTGACGATGATGATGAAGACAATTAGGATGATGATGATGATGATGATGATGATGGTGATGGTAATGATGATGACGGTGATGATGTTCATAATGACAGTGATGATGATGATGATAATGATGAAGTTGTAATGAGTAACCAGTGCATTACCTATAACACCGACATCAGTTTTGTTGGGGAGAAGAATGCCAGTTTCGAAGTCGGAGACCTCACAAAAGTACCTTCCTTCATCTTCGACCAGAACCTCGTGGATAACCAGTGAGTATTCATCTGTGATGTTGAACCGTCCATCGTCGATCCCCGGTCCCAACCAGTCCCCTTTCATGTTAAGAACGACCAGGATAGATGCGGTGGACGATGTTTCTCCTTTCTTCCAGTAAACGGCAAAAGTAGCTCTGTCGTAAATGCACGGCAGAACACCAGGCAGTCCGTGCGTCAGAACCACCTCAGGAGTTGCCAACACATGGTGATCTTGTGGTTGTGGTATTTCTGAAATGAGCGATATGATATATAACTATACATAATTATAATTGATATAGACCTATACCAACGTATGTAGTACATTTGTAAATCAGATGCACAATGCCATCTCGCGAACATACTGCGCACGCCCTTCTGACTTCAATATCTGTCAAAAGATCAAGTTAAAGGGCCAAATTTTAAAAGTGGCGAGGTTATTATCTTTCATAAAAGAAAATGTCTTTTTACCAGCTTGCATGAACAATTTGGGCTTGAAACCTCCTTTTGATGGAGTTATAATTGGTTATAAACCTCAAAATAATAAAACGCGCGACGTCTTTTATTGTCCCATTCATGATCCTTCGCCCGTCTGTAAATTCGTTCACGTTAGCTACTGTAGCGTGGTGCTAATCGATCTCTCTGCACCGCTAATACTCGGGGGTCCGTGGCCGGGATGAGAGGGATAATGTGTAAGGCCCATGTCAAAAACGCTTGGCACCCATGCATTAAGTACACACCGGTTGCCGAGCTGATATTGCGTGTTGGACTTGTAAATGGTCAAGATGTGACAGGGCCCCGTTTCATAAAACTTGTCCAATTGTTGTAAGTGTCCAATTATTGTAACCAATTATTGTAACTACCATGGTAACAACTTAAATGCTAGATGCTGATTGGCCATAGTTTGTTGCCTATTTACCATAATTGGGCATTTACAACAATTGGAAAAGTTTTAAACTGGCACGGTTGGTGGATTATCATATCACGTTACTATACGCAGCTGAAAAGTACTAAGTTATGCATGTGTAATGGTTTGGTTTGCGATGGGGTCACGGGCGGGGAGTTTAAGCTAAGCTCTCTGTTACTTTGCCTAGTCAGGGCTACGGGGTTTTACGTAGACCTATTTTTTTTTTTTTTGGTATCAACTGGTTAATTGTTTCGAGCTTTATCACACCTAAATCAGAATCAAATATTAGACTATCGGCGAAGATTCCATTCTATAAAACGACTTCTACCAAGAAATAAAGGAGTTTTTAAACCCCATCTTGTAACGTCATTTTTTAAATATTTCCCTCACGTCCGCATATTGCTTGTATATCAAATTCCCGCGTCTGTAATTTTATTTCACAGACTTCTACTTCTCTGGTTATACTGCCCTGACATGTTTAGTGTTCCACAGACTTTGAGTGGCAACCAAACTGACTGCGTTTGCCGTGTACAACTTAATGACCGAAGAATCAATATTCTTCAAACTTCAGATCTATTCCTTTTTTTAAAATTTCATTTGAGATCTATACACTAGGGTTTCTCGCGTGTCCGGACTACTACCCCCTGGACAACCACCCCCGGACGATTACCCCCCGGACAACTACCCCCCGGACAATTACCCCCCAAGACAATTACCCCCAAGACAACTACCCCCAAGACAACTACCCCCCAAGACAACTACCCCCGGACAATTACCCCCCGGACAACTACCCCCGGACAACTACCCCCCGTCCAACTACCCCCGGACAACTACCCCCCGGACAACTACACTCCGGAATATTAGCCCCTAAGACAACTACCCCCCCCCCCCCCCGACTATTACCCCCAGAAGACTACCCCCGGACAACTACTCCCGGGAATATCTACCCCCCCCCCCCCCCCGGAAAATTACCCCCAAGATAATTACCCCCGGTCGCGACTACCCCCTGGACACAATTACCCCCTAGGACAATTACCCCCAAGAAAATTACCCCCCAAGACAATTACCCCCCAAGACAATTACCCCCCTATACAATTACCCCCCCAAGACAAACTACCCCCCCCCCCCCCAAGACAATTTCCCCCCGGACAACTACCTCCCGGACAACTACCCCCCGGACAACTACCCCCCCCCCCCCCGGAATATTAGCCCCTAAGACAACTACCCCCCGGATAATTACCCCCCGGAAAATTACCCCCAAGTTAATTACCTCCAAGGTCGACTACCCCCTGGACAATTAAACTCCAAGACAATTACCCCCAAGACAATTACCCCAAGTCATCTTCCCTTAAAGACCAGTGGCGTAGCGAGGGTCAACGGATGGGGGCACAACTGCGAGGTAGTGGAGCGATTTG